>ML807335.1:50533-71094 GCA_009831015.1 Picea engelmannii
TAACAATTGTCTGAGAAAACAAACAAAGACTGTCTACTTGATTTAACACTAGAAAACGAAACCTGCAACACATCCACTTCCCTTTCTCGAGGCCGCTGCCATGTAACTTTTAACAGAGCAGTAATTCATTTCTTGTTTAATCGCTTTGAATATCTCCGGCCTTCGACTATCTTGCAAGCCTCCATTTAGTTTGCCTTCTGTGTGTTGCCTACATGAAGGCAAGGTAGAGATGAGTATGTTGTATTGTAAAACCATACATTTCTTGGAAATATTCAACTACTGATTTCATTGTTGAGTTATCATCCACTGGGAATACCAGCTCCTGAGTAGGTTTTGATGTCAATCCATAGAAGCAGTACTTCCAACACATATTTACCCCGTGTGTCACTTCTACTTTTACACCTTTCAAGGCCTTTTTGATCACAAGGCATTCATTTGATTTCCAATACATTTGTTAATATTTATTTGCATATCAATTCTGAACTTTTTATGTAGATTTTGTGCCTTGGTTTAGAAGTAACTCTGGAATCAGCTAGGAAAGTTTTTGAGTTAATTTACTCTCTTGGTCTTCTTTAAAACCACCAGAATCACCATACAACAATATTATCAGAAATTAAATTTCTTTGTAACCAAACAAATCTGGTAAACAGAGTAATTCCAAGAAGATAAGGATGCTGTTGTGACAGACTCATTTCTTGATGAACATATTTTTCTTATTTCTTCTAGTGACCCTTGGTATGGGGATATACTTGTGTATCTCCATACTTTGAAGTTTTCTCCAAACTGCTCGCAGGACGAGCGGCGATGTATTCACCACCTGGCTAAGAATTACCTTATCATCGACGACACTTTGTATCATCGACGGGTGGATTCAATTCTTTGTCATTGTTTAACCCACAAAGAAGTAGAGACTGCTAAATTACTGTCATAGTGGATCTTGTGGTGATCATTTTTTTGGGTTGGCGAAAAGTTAAAACCCAAAAAATCATGTGCACTAGATAATTTTGGCCCACGATATTTAAAGATTATATTTAGGTGGTAAAAAAGTGTCATCCCTGTCAATTTTTTACTAGAAAAATGCATGTGCACCCAACTCCATTGTTTCTTGTCATCACCGTTGCCCTTTCAGTAAGTGGGGGATGGATTTTACATGTCACCCAGCCTCGGATAGGGGGCATAAATATATCATCGTGGCCATTAACTACTTCATGAAGTGGGAAGAAGCCATGCCTACATTTTCCAATGATGGTGAGAAAACAATGCTTTTCATATTCAACTAGGTCATCGCTAGGTTTGGTGTCCTGAGAGAGATTGCCATTGACCATGGCAGTCACTTTCATAACAAAATGATGTCGGAATTGGCCATAAAGTTGGGTTTCAAACATGATCATTCGTCTCCTTACTATCGCAAGCGAATGGTCAAATGGAGGCCATTAATAAGTCTCTCAAGATCATCCTCCAATCAACTGTCAATGTTAGTAAGTTAAATTGGCACTTGATTCTTTATCCGATGTTATGCACGTATCAAACTTTGATGAAGACTCCCATGTGATTCTCTCCTTTTCAACTCATTCACAGGACTGAGGCAGTTCTTCCTATTGAGTTTGAAATTCCCTCATTGAAGATAGTCGTTGAGCTCCTTCTTGATACTTTTGATTTAGAGGAACGTCTTATTCACCTGGAGCATCTTGATGAGCATTGTCGAGATGCAACCACAGAGAATGAAGCACATAAAAAGCATGCCAAAGTTCGGTATGACAAGTCTGTTCTCCCTTGTATCTTTTCCGAAGGGGATCTTGTTTTGGTCTATGACCAAGACAAAGACGCTCTGGGGTTTGGGGGTAGGAAATTTTAATACAATGTGGCACAGTCCTTACATTGTGAGGCATGTCTTGAATAAAGAGGCTTATGAGTTGGAAGACTACGAGGGAAACATGCTAAGCGAGTCCATAAATGGGCTCTACCTCAAGAGATAATATGCTGGAGCAATTTTTCTTAGGCGTCTATCCTTTGTAATTGTTGTATATGAATAGTATATAGGATTAGTTGACTTTTATTTTCGTCATTTTTTTCTTATCGTGCTTCTGCGTGGTTGGTAGATGTCAACAAAATTGATGGTCTTTATAGGATTTGTGGATGGTGCTAGTTTTCACACTCAAAATCTTGCTTCCGCTGCTAGGGTGATTTATTCATGCTTGGTCCAGTTGGTAACTTCCAGAGGTGCTTATCTTGGGCCTACAACTAATAATGTGGCCGAATATAGTGTTGTGTTTGAACTCCTTGTGGATGCTATCTCACGTGGCATTCAATATTTATAAGTTCTCCTAGATTCTCAACTAGCAGTGTCTCAATTAATGGAGAGTATCGTGTATGTGATCCTACTCTTCTTCGATGATTCCTACGGGTACGTCTTCTAGAGTGTTCTTTTTATTTCAATACTTATATGCACGTTCCTAGGAGTCATAATATCGTAACTGACGCATTAGCTAATTATGTGTTAGGTTTACATTTGTTTCATTCATAAATACGAGGCATACATGTATATAAAAACATGTCACTGTACAATAACATCAATTTAAGTAAAATCCAAATCAATTTGTATATATTATTTCAATATCCATCAAGTAAAATATGTGGACTATATTTACAAAAGCGGGCTTCTAGCCCCTGATATACATATATAGACGACTGGTAATACATATTTAATATTCCTAAGATGAGGGCCCTTCCCTTGCATGGGCCCTCGTGGTAACATACAACGACGTTGGACAAATGCTTGAAGAGAGAGATCCAAGCCCGTGGTACCCTGACCACCTGATGGTGCATCTACTCCGATAGGTCCTTGATCTGTATCATAAGAGATTGGCGAGTGATTTCATCGAATTTTCTTTGAACATGCTGTAACACTCTTTTGCATCCCCTCCAGGATGGTCTTTGCTCCTTCCTTGGTGCTCATGTCTGTGCCTTGGGTATCCTGTTGGCCTTACTGATCACACCTTAGCCATTACACCATGCACTTGGGAAAAAATATAAAGGAGAGAATCTTGTACTTGGGAAAGGAGAGAAGAAGCCCCTTCATTGGGAGAATAAGCAAGCCTGAGTTCGTTTCATTGCAGGAAGAAGCCATTGTTATCTTCCTAGAGAACATCAGAAAGTGATTTTTTGCAGATTGAAGGCCACTCTGTGATGTAAAGAGCTGTAATCCTGTACTTGCATCATTTTTAATGGATCAGATCGTCATTTGAAGTGGACCCAGAGACGTAACCCATATGGGTGAACTCCATTATCAATTTGTTGAGTATTGCCTGTGTTTTTCCAGTTCTGTTTTAAATTTCAGTCTTTAAATGCTGATCTTTAGTGAATTAAGCCAATTTTAAACGCAATTGCAGGAAATTGCGAAGCTTGTTAATAGAATCTGAATTAGTGGTTTAAAACAAAGCCTTTAGCACTAAATTTCAGATCACAGTGCAAATCAAATTCCAATTCAAGAACTCTGAAAGGAGGAAACAAGTCATTTTTGTATTTCCAGCAAGCTGATAGTTGGAATTTCCAATCAATGTCTATCAAAGATCCTGTCAAGGTGGACAATATTTGAATCTCATTCATGAGGACTTTAGTTAAATTGTTGTGTTAAATAAGAAGAGTGAGGGTGTTTTTCATTCATAATGTTCACACAAGAAAAAATTCTGGGTGCCAAAGAAGAAAGTACAAAAAAATAATTCAGCAAGAGTTACATAGGCCAAGCACATGTACAGTGAGAGATTCATCAAAAACACACTCTAGCTACAGTTCCACAAGTTTCCTGTAGTAAGGGTTTATATCCATGTTGCATGGGTACATCATGGTATGGTTACGATAAGGATGAAATCTTTTTGAACTATGGGTTAGTACAAGTTTAGAGCTTGATTATTGACAATTGCAATCATTAGAGATCTAGCTCATTAGTCTAGCCTTATATATGAGAACCTGATATGTGGGAATGTTACCAGTGCTTCAAAATGTGTATCCAAAAGGTAATATGGGGAAATTTGTCCAGAGCCAACTTTAAGAACTTAGGTAACTTTTTTTGCCAAATCATTTATGCAGATGGCTGTACAGAGTTACATACCAGAGACTGAATCTTGACAATATTTCTAGTCGCAGTGTCAGCAGTGTAGATTCTTCATTAAACAAATGTGTTCAAAGCCAAATGCAGGAGCCTGATTTTTGTCAAACCTTTATTGTACAATAATCACTTGCATTAAAGATAGTCGTGTTTGGCTTCTAACTATGAATCCAAAAGCTGAAGTCCTAAACCATAGTGCAGTGGAAGAATATATACTGATTAATCAGATTGAGCCCCTGTTAAGGAATGCTATGACCATCCCTTGGCAGTTGGCACCATCCTAATGTCCATCTTCTGATGGTAGGGAATCAATCCCAAATGATCTGAATGGATGATGATACATAGTCTGTTCTTTTAATCAAAACTGCTCACCATAGATGCCTTTTATCGACAGCATTATAAGTGCAAAAATTACAAATACAATTCAAGCAGACCTTAACTCAACACTCTCCAGCCTAGATGATACCGGGTTGCAAAGAATATATCCTTGCATCATTTTTGGTGTCCAAAGGAAAAACTATTACACACAAAAGCTGTCCAAATCCATGACTGATCCCTCATTGATATTTACAAGCTTTTAGCTAAACTTCTTATCTTTGAGTGAATTTCAGGAGATATGGATAAATGTAAAGATGGACAGTCTTTGAAAGATGACGTATAAATTTTGAGGAAAATCAAAGTTCATAATTGTTGAAGACGTCTCATCCTAAAAATCCTATATCTAGATATTTAAATTTATTATTTTATGCAGTTTATATAGGAAAATGAACTGTTAATTCAGTTGGAGCACCTGGTAAGGATTCTGATGTGACCGTTCCATGGCACCATTGAAATGCCCATCCTCTGACGGTAAGGAATAAGTCCGAATGATCTGAATTGCTAATGACGTGTAATGTTTTTTCTTTTTTTCTTTAAATATTTTAATTTCCCCCAAACTGCCAGTGCTCACCATGGATGCATTTATCAGTGAAAGTGGACCTTACTTGAGCACCCTCCAATCCAAATGATCTAGAGTTGCAAAGGATCAATACACACATCATTTTGATTGCCCGAAGGAAAAATTTCCTCACAAAAACCTGGAGAAGTCCATGATTGATCCTTCTCATAGTTATTAAAAGATGTTCTTACTAAACCTTTTATCTTTGAATGAATTTCAGGATATATGGACAAAATTAGAGATGGACACAATTCAAAGGATGAGGTAGAAAGTTTGAGGAAACGAAAGTTCAGAATTGTCAAAGATGACTCCAAACCCATTTTAAAAGATCCTGTATCCAGCCATTTAAATTTATATTTTATGTCTAAATAGGAAAAATTTAGATGTAATGTCATGTTCTCTTTACAGATGTTTTCTTGCTTTGCCGTTACAATTTTCTGTTCTTGGTACTTTGAAGGAATGGCTAGTAACAATAACTAGTTTGTAGTCCAGAATATGGTGACTTTACCTTGCGAAGCATGGAGATTTCGAAGCAACCATTATCTTTAACATTGTGACCTGAGCTTCTGCGATCTAATCCAATTGAAACAGAGCAAGCAGTTCTTAGGTTGCCTCCATTTGATCTCAAACTACAGAGATATAGTGGGGAGATGGACGTTTCATACGGTTGACTAGTCTTGAAGAATTTCACCAGTTTTGTACTCTGGGAAACTAATAGTGTACATGACATGCAAAATTTCTTTACATGGTGTATGTGGGAAACATGCTTTTGACAGTAAAAGATTCCTGTTTTCTTTCTTCTTTTGGTCGATATTCTTGGATGACTTCTTTTTGCAATTATCGATTTATTGCAAGAATACAATATATTTAATTTACATGATTAGATTACAGAGGCAATTCTGAAATTTGTGGAACATCCATCAAATAAAATCATTCTTGTGGTCACTCAGGAGTCAGGACCAGTCCTGGTGTTTGTCTCTATGATATACTTTCATGTTTGTACCTCTGTACAGGTCTTCTGGGAAATAATTTGATGTTTGTACCTCTGCACATGTCTTTAGGGAGCAAATATTCCCGTTTTGTTGAAAAATTAACTGAGCTATGCATGATACTTATCTAGTTAATATCTAGAGGTTGAAGAGCTCATCAAGAGCTATGAGATCTTTAATAATAGTGTTAACTTTTCTATTTATGTTGGGAACCAATATTGTTTTCTGAAGAGAGAGTTTGGTTTCGGATACCCTATTATCCCAAAACCCTGGTGTGCCATCTCTTAGAGAGTTTGTGTATGATGGCTATTTCCTCTTGCTTATAACCACATTAAGAATTTATCTTGCAGTTAGCCGATTTGTTTGAAGCCACATGTTAATTCGTTCTGTTCTTCAATCTAGGCCAATTTATTGTCCACAACAATAATAAAAATCCCAGGAATCATTAGGGTTAATAAATATTCACCATTTCCTGGTCATTTTTATAATAAGTTGATTGGCTAAATGGATGGCAATTCTCTATAACAGATTCAATTCACTGATACGCAATAGTTAGGCTTGCAACACTAAATGAGAATTAACTGTGATTAATGGGGAGCGGGGAGCACCTGTATTCATAACTGGAAATTAATTGTTTATGTTCCTTTTGTTTGTCTTTCCTGTCTTTTGCTTCTCATTTTTCAGCGTTTGCTTTCCATGGATGTCCTTGGGTCAAGGATAGATCAAAGCTTTATTTGTCTAATACCACAGACAGATATTGTAGTCTTCACAAAAGAGAACAACATAGACAAGTTTGTCCATCTTTACCAAAATAATTATGTTAGTCTACTTGGTGACAATGCAAAACCAAGCGATGTGGATGTACATGATGTGACATGTCTGAGTTTAGAGGCTACAAATTTCTGTATAAATGAGTGCATCTTGATGACATTGTTATCTATGTTACCAGAAATGGAAAACAGGAATCATGGTCAAACCAATAAATAGGGGTTCTAAGCTTTTGGGGATAGGATTTTGTTCCTAGGGTATACGGTTTCAGGTTAGCCAAGGGCCAAAAGTATGACACACATGCAAGGCTATTAAATTTTAACTATCATCATAAAATAGTTTACAAGATATTGAAATTTCTACGAAGATATATTATATTTATCAATGGAAGTTGGAAATAATGATAAAATAATTAATGGAAGTTGGAAATAATGATAAAATAATTTACAAGATATTGAAATTTCTACGAAGATATATTATATTTATCACTGGAAGTTGGAAATAATGAGAGTTTGCGACAATGCTGGTGGGATCATTCATCAACTCACAAAATGCGTTTCTGGTCTATGAGAAATGGCACAGCCCTGCCTGAAATGATCATTTCAGTTCCATAGCTAGATCGTGATTACTCTTGATAGTTGTATGAGACTGGGGCTTTACACTAGATATGGGGATTTACACTAGATATAGGAGATATTCAATAATATTCAATGCATTTGGAAATGAAAAATGATTTATTTAGATTTTGTTAAAGATGCACTGCAAATCTATGGCAAACATTGTTTAAAAGAATAAAGATGTATTATTAAATTCTATATTCAATATCAATTTATTTTAATATAGTATTTGTTAGAGGGGACTTTTTCCCTTAAGCGTTGCCTGTTCAAATATTAATTATTTCGTCATAATGATGAGGTATTATTTGGCATATAGTTAATATGCCTATGAACTACCTTTAATTTCCCATCACTTGCCACATAGAGCACAACAACCCATCACTTGCCACATAGAGCACAACAATTGACATTATAGATTACATATGAATGCTACCAGTCCCTCTAGCCAGTTTTCAACTATGTTTATGCTCCATTCATGAACAAGTAGCTCTATGTGTCACATATGGTGTTTTCTTGTTTCACTAATTTGGTGTCATAATGTGGTTGCAAAATTTTATGTTATTTAGTGGTTGAATGTGATTTAATAAAGGAAAATACACAATCCTCACTTAAAAAGGAGGTGACAAGTATATTTACATAAGAGAAGAGTGTTATAAGTTCATTTCTCAATAGTGTGCTTGCACAAACTCAACAATTAAAGAGAACATTGGTAACATATTATTTTCTTGATACATCATTAAATATTTATCCTAATATCAAGTTAAAAATTAATTAGTTTCGATCTCATTTATATCAAGTATATCTCTTGATATTAATTTAATAGAAGTATAACAATTTTTAATCAAGAATTAGTTGGTTTGGATGTTAGTATAACCAATTGAGGTATCATGATAAGAACTTGGAAACTAACCATGTTGGCAAGGTGCATGCCAATAACATCAACATTTGGGGCTGATTGATTGATGCATGTGAGTAACAACCTAAGCAAATAGACTCATTGATGCATACACGTATAGATGGGAGGGATTGCCCAAGGCATTGGATCCATTGGTGAGGAGAGATGAGTTTTTCATCGGTGGGCAAGGTTCAATTTCGGTGAGGGCTGTTCTTGGAGCCATGGGTACCTTTAGTGTAGTAGTCAAGTGTGTGGTTGCACCCAAAGAGACATATTCACACATAAGTGTATCAAAGCTCACCCCCATGTCCTTGAAATTTTAGAGTCAATTAGGTCTAGTTCAGGTGGTTGAGAGGAGAACTTGTTATCCTCCCCACTCGGGTTCAAATCTTGTATGTGGCATGTTTCACTCCACCAATAATCTCATTCTTGTTTATGGGATTGAGAACGAGGCAAGTAGTCACATGTAAAAGAAAAAAGTATAGATGGGAGGGAATAAATTGATTGATAAAGTATGTTATAAATATATTTTGTCAAGAATTTTGGAATGTGTAAACTTTTTTATTGCTCTATATTAATAATAAATTGTTAAAGGGCAAGCTTGAACACCAACTCCAAATCTTATATTTAGTTGCAAACTCAAAATTAATGTAAGAAATATTGCATTGAAGAAGTCAATGTTTAATGGTGTGTTATGGCCATTTCATCTTTTTAGATATTTATCAAGCACAATCTTATGGTTTAGTTAGTTTGAGGTCATTTAGGAATGGGTGAAGATGGTTTAGTTAGTTTGAGGTCATTTAGGAATGGGTGAAGATAGTTCCAATCATATTGATTAACTTTTTATTGTATTAAATAATGATGCAAAGGCCTTGATTTTATGGCAAACAAATAATTGTATTCTATGAGTTTTACTTGCATGGTTAAAACAAACACTGAGATGGAATCCCTAAGTGGCATTCACAAGTCAAAATATTGTCATCATAGGAGTTTGTGAGTTGTAGAGAAGTTATTTATTTATTTATTCACATCAAAACTTTTGGACATTGGTGCAAGTGTTGGATTGAATCACACTATGTAACTCTCTATTATGAGTACAAGACATTGAAAATTGAAGAAACTATTTGTTGATATTTCTCTTTAGTGCACTTTGTAGTAGTGATTTTCTTTTTCTTTTCTTTTCAAGGCTTACCCATGATTTTATTATAGTTGATGGAGTCGTGTAATTATAATGACATGCATTATGAAAGAAAATTAATAGATGTAATGTAAATTCTTGGGTTGTGAAATTGTATGGCTTAAGGTGAAATTTTTTAATAGTGCATAGAAGATTTACAACTAGCAAGTTCAATAATAGAGTTATGCGAAGGTGATTAGAAGAAAATAACTCTATTAAGATGTGAGAACATTGGTCCAATAACCTAGTGAATATAGTGGGAAAGGAAGAGTAAATTCATAAATTCAAAGGTTTTGAGGGGTATGATTGTTAGGAACACTGCATGCTTTGTTATTGAATCCTATACCAAATTATGTATTGTTAGTCCTCATTCATAGTGTATTTCCTTGAGCCACAAGAAACTAGCTTCTTTCTTGTTGGGAAAAACGTCTTTTATGACCTGCCCTTTATTCATCATCGAAGTAAATTTTGTAGATAGAGAAGAACATCACGACGTCTAAGAAATCCACAAGTTTGTACCAAAGCTATATGACAAGGTAACAAATTTCGGCCTAATCTAATTTACAATTGTCTTGATGAATATAGCATTGCATATGAAAGTATAAATAAATATGCTTTGCTTGGACATTATGTGGATTGAGTTCCTTCCAAGAACATGATCTAAGACGTGGATGGTATGCACATGCCATCCAAACCCCAACTAAAGGCTTCTCTTTTACAAGATTTGGCACACTATAACGATGTAATTAGTAGCAAATTTTGGTCTGCAAAATCACCCTTATGGCGTTATCTTGGTGGACTAGGATTTCTTAGTTGCTAAATCAAGAAAGGTGCATTATCTTGCATAGGTTAAATTCATGGGTTTAATGTTGCAATTTTGGTCTATATTGGAGTGGTGCATCCAACACTAGCAAATTTGTTTGTGACAAACTATCATGCATGCTTAAAACTAGGTTGAATGGGTGCATTTATGTTTAGGTCACCTATCTCAAGTTCTCAAAGAGTGTGAATTTCAGGTGGGGATTAAGAAATTTTACCAATGTGCCCAATGCATCATGCTCTTGAATATTTCCTTTTGGTGTCAACTAGACCACTAGATTAAGGATTTCTCAAATGTAGACCTTCACCTCTAGCTCTACGAGCCCCTATAACAAAATATATAAGTTTGATCATGGTGGTTTAAGAAACAATTACATGCTTCAATGCTAGACCTAAACCAAGCAATTCTCTAATAGTAAAGGAGGTAAGGTCACAAAGGATAAAAAATCTCAATGCCTATTGGAAACTAAGAAGTTAGGATTAAAGAGCATGGAGCTTATATAAGGAATCAAAGGATACAAATATCAGCATTAGCAGAGCATTCCAATAACACCAAGCATCACATGTGCCTCAAAAACACCAAAATTCTGTCCAAAGAAGATGAGATCAGTGAAAGACAAAATTGACCATCGCCAGTGTAAAGGTGTCTATAAGATGGAATGCTCATGCGGAAAATGCTACATTGGGGAAACAGGACAATCCTTCCAAGTTAGGATTAAAGGGCATGGAGCTGATATAAGGAACCAAAGGATATGAACATTAGCATTAGCAGAGCATTCCAATAACACCAAGCATCATATGTGCCTCGAAAACACCAAAATTTTGGCCAAAGAAGATGAGATCAGCGAAAGACAAAATCGACCATCACTAGTGTAAATGTGTCTATAAGGTGGAATGCTCATGCAAAAAATGCTACATTGGGGAAATGGGATGATCCTTCCAAGTTAGGATTAAAGGGCATGGAGCTGATATAAGGAACCAAAGGATATAAACATCAACATTAACATAGCATTCTAATAACACCAAGCATCATATGTGCCTCGAAAACACCAAAAATTTGGCTAAAGAAGATGAGATCAGTGAAAGACAAATCGACCATCACCAATGTAAAGGTGTCTATGAGGTGGAATGCTCATGTGGAAAATGCTACTTTGGGGAAACAAGATGATCCTTCCAAGTTAGGATTAAAGAGCATGGAGCTTATATAAGGAACCAAATTATACAAACATCAACATAAGCAAAACATTCCAATAAAACCAAGCATCATATGTGCCTCGAAAACACCAAAAATTTGGCCAAAGAAGATGAGATAAATGAAAGACAAAATCGACCATCGCTAGTGTAAAGGTGTCTATAAGGTGGAATGCTCATGCAGAAAATGCTACATTGGGAAAACATGATGATCCTTCCAAGTTAGGATTAAAGAGCATGGACCTGATATAAGGAACCAAAGGATATGGACATCAACATTAGTATAGCATTCGAATAACACCAAGCATCATATGTGCCTCGAAAACACCAAAATTCTGTCCAAAGAAGATGAGATCAATGAAAGACAAAAGAGACCATCGCTAGTGTAAAGGTGTCTATAAGGTGAAATGCTCATGCAAAAAATGCTACATTGGGGAAACATGACGATCCTTCTAAGTTAGGATTAAAGAGCATGGAGCTTATATAAGGAACCAAAGGATACAAACATCAACATTAGCAGAGCATTCCAATAATACCAAGCATCATATGTGCCTCAAAAACACCAAAATTATGCCCAAAGAAGATGAGATCAGTGAAAGACAAAATCAACCATCACCATTGTAAAGGTTTCTATAAGCTAGAATGCTCATGTGGAAAATGCTACATTGGAGAAACATGACGATCCTTCCAAGTTAGGATTAAAGATCGTGGAGCTTATGTAAGGAACCAAAAGATATAGACATTAACATTAGCAAAGCATTCGAATAACACCAAGCATCATATGTGCCTTAAAAACACTAAAATTTTGGCCAAAGAAGATGAGATCAGTGAAAGACAAATCAACCATCACCAGTGTAAAGGTGTCTATAAGGTGGAACACTCATGCAGAAAATGTTACATTGGGGAAACAAGACGATCCTTTCAAGTTAGGATTAAAGATCATGGAGATGATATAAGGATCCGAAGGATACAAACATAAGCATTAACAGAGCATTCCAACAACACCAAGCATTATATGTGCCTCGAAAACACCAAAATTATGGCCAAAGAAGATGAGATCATTGAAAGAAAAAATCGACCATCGCTAGTGTAAAGGTGTCTATAAGGTGGAATGCTCATGCGGAAAATGCTACATTGGGGAAACAGGTCGATCCTTCCAAGTTAGGATTAAAGAGCACATAGCTGATATAAGGAACCAAAGAATACAAACATCAACATTGGCAGAGCATTTCAATAGCACCAAGTATCATATGTGCCTCGAAAACACCAAAATTTTGTATAAAGAAGATGATATCAGTGAAAGACACAATCGACCATCACTAGTGTAAAGGTGTCTATAAGGTGGAATATTCACGCAGAAAATGCTACATTGGGGAAATAGGATGATCCTTCCAAGTTAGAATTAAAGAACATAGAGATGATATAAGGAACCAAAGGATACAAACATCAACATTAACAGAGCATTCCAATAACACCAAACATCATATGTGCCTCGAAAACACCAAAATTCTAGCCAAAAAAATCACTATTTCAAACGAAGAATCAGGGAAACCATCGAAATCATAAAACACCTCAACAACCTTAATAGAGATAGAAGATTAAAGATCAATGAGAACTGAATTCCGTTGATCCACAATAGAAGAAACATATAAGTTTGGTAAACCCTCTCCCCCTTTTCTCTTTTTAGCACTTTGTAGTTACTTTTAGATTTCTTCTTTTTATTTGTTCCTTTAGTTAACTATTATTTTTATACTATAAATATTACTTTCTATACTATTATCCCTATAGTCTCATAGTATTAATAATAAGTTTGTAGTAATAATATTCTTTATACTATTATCACTATTAATAATACTATTAAAACTTTTTATAATAGTACTATACTATTATAATAATACTCTATTATTAATGTGTAATTATTAACCTAACTTAACTTTATTATTATACGTATCCTAATAATACTATAATAAATATTTTATAGTACTATTATATTAAGACTATTAATAATACTATTACAATTTTTTAATAACACCATTGTACTACTATATAGTACTTTACTCTTTATTATTAATTAGTATTTAGTATTTATTAAGAACCTAACACTATTATGATTATACACAACCTAATAACTATTAAGGCTATTAATTCATAGTACTATCCTATTAAGGTTATTATTAATACTATACTATAATAATAATACTATATTATTAATGTGTAATTATTAACCTAACATTATTATTAAATCTATTATTACGTACTTTAATAATAATATTATTATGATAATAATAATATTATTATGATAATACTACTTGATTATTAATTAGTATTTATTAATAAACTAACACTATTATTATTATTTGTGGTGAATCAAGCCGGTTTACCAGGTAAATACTCAATGTAGGTAAGACAACATGTTATAATCCATAAAGGATAATATATTAAATAATGCATATAAATATGAAATGATTAAATACAATAAGAATGAGAGCCTTATATAAACCACACATGGGTGCCCTTATATGAAGAGACACGACCTTTCATTGGGAAGGTGTCTATTCATTAATTATTCATTAACTATTATAATGTATTTATATTTATTATTATATATTATGTTCATAACATTGCCTTCCCCTTAAAAATGCTTTGTCCTCAAAGCATACTTATGGAAGACTTATATCTTGCTCTAGCTTGTAGTATCATCTCCTTATTCTTTATTCCTGAATTAGTGATTGTTGAGGACTTGAAACGATAGGATCTTCTAAGAGCTGCGTAGAACCGTCGAATTGTAAGGGAGTATGCCCACCTTAAATCAATCTTTTGCACAATGGGGATTTTATGGGGTTCTTGTAGACAATTTGATGTATTTTGACTCCCATGATAACTTCTACCTTGAGCATCATTTGTAATGGAGGTAATAATTTTGGACATGTTTGTCATTTGTTTATGTGGATACATTGATTGGTTCAAGTATCGATTTTTGTGATTCATATGTCTATAAGGCATCCTTGCAACTTTATCTTTACTTCGTGTACTTGTAGCTTCTTCTTAATTAACACTTGGAATTGAGTCTTCTTCATAGCCCTGGCTTGTTTCTACTTCAACATGTGAAGACCTCTTTACATCGACTGAATCCTTTTGAGCTGTAAGGTTGATTGGGTCTGTATTAATTGCTTTATCCACCATCAGGTTTTTTCCATTTGAAGACTTCTATAGTTCCATAGGTTCAATCATTGTCTATTTATCTACCAATGCTTCCTTATTGATAAGTTGTTCTAACTTGTCCTCTACCATCTTCTTATCACTCTTTATCTTCTTAATCTGGGTGAGTAAACTTTGATTAAGGATTTTTAAACGACAATTCTCTTCATCTTTCTTTGTTAATTTCTTAATAAGATTTTGATTAGCTTGTTCTAACTTCTGATTTCTATCTTTTAGGCAAGAGATTTCATGATTTCGTTCTAGTAAGGTCTTGTCATATTTGTTTCTCTCGTCTTTAATTTGTGCATGCAACTTCTCATTGGGTTTTGCTTGGAATGAATGCAATTTGTTCTTAAGTTTCTCCATGACAGCTTCATTTTGTAAATTTCTATTGGTCTCTTTATAATATGCTAGTTCGTCTTCCAATTTCTTGTAGTCATTTTGATATTCTGTTAGAATAAATGATTTTCGATAATTTGTGCATTTAAAATTTTGATTTCTAAAGGATTCTTGAAAATTAAAAACCATTGCACCAAATGGACATTTTGCCAAAAATGTAGGATTATTTATAGTTGTCATAGTTCACTTAGTACTTCTTCGAAAGTAAGTAAATGCTTAAATGTACTGAATGTGAATGCAGAAGATCCTTAGATAAAATTTAATAATAACTCTTTAAACTTTATCACTTTCCCTTTTAATATTCTTAAAATCCTTTTCTATATACTTTCTTTTCCACTTATAAATACTTCACCAATTAAAAGTTTTAAATATCTTAGGAGACTTTAGATACTCTTTTTTATATTCTTGACTATTTGAGATTTTGTGTAGAATGAATTTTTTACTTTCGCTAAAATGTGTAGAATATTTGATTTATAAATGGCCAATATGAGGTCAAAGACCTGATTTTAGAGAAACTCTATTTTGTGGCCAAAATTTGGATCGAGACGAAGCTCTGATACCACTGTGGTGAACCAAGCCGGTTCACCAGGTAAATATCCAATGTAGGTATGACAACATGTTATAATCCATAAAGGATAATATATTAAATAATGTATATGAATATGAGATGATCAGATACAATAAGAATGAGGGCCTTATACACCCACCCACCCAGGGGTGCCCTTCCATGAAGAGACACAACCTTTAATTGGGAATATGTCTCTTCATTAATTATTCATTAAATATTATAATGTATTTATATTTATTATTATATATTATGTTCATAACACTATTTTTTTTTTCCAGGGAAAAAATTCGTAATTTTATTAAAAAGGTATAAAATTACATTCGCAGATATATATTTGCTATCGGAAATAGCCAAAAATATATATTGTCTTTGCAGTGTCACTTTCATTTATGAATGTTTATTCATAACAAAACATGGCAGTCATCTGCCTAGGTGCAAAAAGGCATCCATCCATATACTATCCAGTCATATACATAGGTACAAAAAAACATGATTTTTACAATTGTGTTCCTTCATAGAGTTCCAAAAAAGGATGCATTTCTTTATGTTTGTCCTTCCTGGAAGGGCCTGTGATGGTCAAAAATGCCTTCTGCTGTGTGTTTTATGATGTGCCATCTTCCATATTCTAGTTGTGTGGCTTCTTTGGAAAGACGATTAGCCAAGGTGTTCCTTTCCCTGTAGATATGAGAAAGAGAAATAATGTCAAAAGTGGATATAATCCTCAAAACTTCTGCAAGATAAGGTCTAAGTCTAGCCATATGGAAATATTGTGCATTATTCGCCCAATTGATGATAAGCAAGGAGTCCCCAAAGACTTGTAATAAGTAAACGCCTTTTTCTGCTGCAAATATGAGTAACAATTTTAAGGCCATGGGTTTAGAGTAATTGTTTGTGCCGATCCCCAACCCAGCCCTGAGAAAGAAATAATGTTGTTCTGTAAGATAAATGCAGCCTCCCCCCCCACAGTGTAAATGATCTCCCGAGGCCTCTCCATCGAAAAAATCCCAAGGTCTTCCTTTGTCAATCTGTTCCTCTTGAGAAACTCGGGCAGTGCCCCGTCCCAGTCTCTCTCCTGGGTTGAGATAATCGAGTATACTTATGTAGTTTGCAGCCACCCGAAAAGGTGTCTGTGGTTCGTCCTGTAAGAGTATGGTATTTCTGGCTATCCAAATCCCCAGGCGGCAATGATGGGAAATGATTTTAAGTTTTTGGGAGTCCTCGACGTTAACCAATATTTTAAAGCTTCTTCAAAGGAAACTCCTCGCCATTGACCGATGGCATTGTTTAATTTGGAGGCTTCTGCCCAGACTGATGAGGTAAAAGGACAACGCATAAATAAATGATCAGCTGATTCACCCCGCGCTCTGCACATTGAACACCATCTCGGGCCATGGAGTTATCTCTTCTGTAGTATATCCCACATAGGAATTTTGTTTTCTAGGATTGACCATGCCAAGATTTTGCCTTTTGCTGGACACTTTTGTTTCCAAAGTTTCCTCCACCACCACTTCTCATCTTGTTGTAGTGGTTCTATGCTTAATTGAACATATCCAACTTTTGGAGTGTAGATGCCTCCCAAATATCCTTCCCAAATGAGTTCATCCTCTCTCTCAGTCAATTGAATGTTTTCTCTCCTGAGTGCACTGAGATATTGATCCCAAAGAATAGCTTGAGGCTCATCTAGTCCCAAGGTTCTTCCATTTTTCCAGCCTTGTTGCCACAGAGAAGTGTGGAGGGGGTCATCAACTTGGGTAAGGTAGTAATATTCCCCACGGTCTAAGGTTGAGCAAATTTCAGCTAGTAGGATGTGCTTTCTCAAGTAGCTTGCCCAGGGATCTCGTCCAATTCTGAGCGAGTTTCCAGACCCTACCAACCAAGATAAATTGTTTCCAACCACATCAAAGGCTCGTTGTACCGAATTCCACATTACTGAGATCCTTGTTGCTCAAGTCCTAGGTCTCCTGATCCATTCTAGTAAGGAGAGTGGGGCCACATACTTCAGAAGGACAACTTTGGTCCACAGGTTGGTTGTTGTGATTAGTCTCCACACTGATTTTTCCACTAAAGCTTTTGAGAACAAAAAAATATTTTTTAAACCCCATCCTCCCAAGGCCTTTGGTTTGGCAATTCTCTCCCATCAAACCCAGGGCATCACCTGGTTTTTCAATTTCCCCCTCCAAAGATAAGAGAAATACATTCTTCTCGCTTTTTCTAAAATTCCTTTTGGGATCCAAGAGAGGGAAATCCAATATACAAGGATTGCTTCCAGAACTAACTTTATTAATACTAACCTCCCTGCCCTTGATAACCATTTGTTGCTCCAAACTTTCAATATTTTTTCCAACTTTGCCAAAATCCACATCCAATCAGTCTTCCGATAATCATTTGGTTTTAAGTGGAAGCCAAGGTATTTGAGTCCATCTTCCAAATTCTGTGTTTGGAAGGGGAGAAGGTCTAAATAATTTCAAATGAACTCATCCTCAGTCCGAGAGAAAAGTATATTGGATTTTTGTGCATTAATCCACATACTAGTTGCAATTCTAAAAAGTGTGAGACTCTTCAATAGAATGCCAACATCTCGCTTCGATCCATCACAAAAGATTAGTATATCATCAACACAGAGTAGGTGGGCAATGGTCATCCCATTTGAGATTTTTATACCAGAGAAACAACCACCCAAGTTTGCCTCTGCCAGGTAGCGACTAAGGCCTTCGGCTACTAGAAGGAAAAGTAAGGGAGAAAGAGGGAAACCCAGGCGAATTCCTCTTTCCACTTGAAATAAAGCTGTGGCATAGCCATTGAGGAGAATGGAGAAGGAAACCGAGCTCAAGCATGCCATTACCCAGTTGGAAAAATCCAGTCCAAATCCCAGGTGAATCAAAAGCATTCTGATGTATAACCAGTTTACCCAATCAAAAGATTTGGATAAATCTATTTTTACCACAACTGCTTTACAATTCTTTAGTTTAATGTCGTGTAGTCCTTATTGTGCTACTCCAATAGCCTCATGTATATTTCTGCCTTCAAGAAAACCAAACTGTTCACATGAGAAGTGTTTTGAGAGGATTACCTTTAGCCTTCTGCTGATTACCTTTGAGATAATCTTGTACAGATAGTTGCATAAGGAGATAGGTCGAAAGTATAAGGAGGAGGGATTATCTGTATTTGGGATGAGTTCTATGAAAGTAGCGTTGATTGGATTGTGAATATGTCCTCTCACCCTCGATTCCTCAATCACCTTCAGTAGATCAGATCCAAGAATATCGAAGCACCCCAAGTAGAATTCAATAGGCCATCCATCTGGTCCAGGGCTCTTCCCTTTTTGAAAGGAATGCAAGATTTCTGTCAGCTCTTTATTTGTGATAGGGGTCGTTAAGAACCCAGCTTCATCCTCTTCAACAAAGAGGGGGAATAGCTAAGCCACCTTGATAATTTCAACAATGGACGTCTCCTTCTGAGCCTTAAAAAGTTCCTTAAAATGATTGATGCCCAGATCGACTAATTCTTTGAATTTTTAAAATTTTTCCCCCCTCTCATCCCTCAGACTCCAAATGGTGTTGGCCATCTTCTAACCCTTGGAATACGCTTGATTTTTTTTTGTGTTTTCATCTCCACAAGCTAGCCACAACACCTGACTCTTTAACCTCCATTTTTCTTCTCTTTCTTCAAGGATAACCCTATGCCTTTTTTCCAATCCATACAGATGTTCTTTTGCTTCCCGACCATAGAAACCCTGGCCTATCCCATATTGAAGCTCTGCTAGCTCATAATCAATGTCCCTCAATTGCTGATCGTCTTTAATCTTTTTCTCTTTGGCCCAACCTTTGGTTTCTTATTTGAATCTTTTGAGGTTCTCGACAAAAAGTATCGCCGTTGGGACCTGGGTTTGTTTTGGTATTTTTACCCACAAATCCCTTACTAAATCAAGAAAGGTTGGATCCAAAA
Organism: Picea engelmannii; assembly: GCA_009831015.1. Taxonomy (NCBI): domain Eukaryota; kingdom Viridiplantae; phylum Streptophyta; class Pinopsida; order Pinales; family Pinaceae; genus Picea; species Picea engelmannii. Next base: position 70,142 of record ML807335.1, read on the forward strand.
TTCGACCCTCAAAGAATTTGAAGGGGCTCGACACCCTGCTGTTTTTTTCCCGGAATTCAATTAGAATTGGAAGATGATCTGATTCTCCCCCAAAATTAACCCATTGTCGAACCAGATCAGAGGATTCAAGGAGATCATCGGTTAGTAAGAATCTGTCTAGTCATTTAGCTACCCGATCAGACCCAACCCATCTGTTGCATTAGGTGGGAGTTAGTTTTTGTGGTTCCACGTCCACTTGTTAATCCTCTCCTTCACATCCTTGGGCAGTCCTCACACAAAGTAATGTCGATTGTGATCATAATTGCAACAATAAGAGCCCTTTCTCTTGTATATGCCCAGATCTATTACAATATCGTTATCGATCAAATTCCAACATTTACACTACTCGAATCAACGTGCCCTTCAAGAGGAGAGGTCAATGCCGACTTCAAAATTCAAAACAACGTAAGGGCAGCAGTGAAACAATGCTCCCTTTAAGAGGAGAGACCAACGCTGATTGTGAAACCAATGCTCCCCATGCACTGAGAGAGCCACGCTCCAAATCACTACTGTACTGTTGCTCCTCCGTGTTGACGGGTGAAAATGAACCCTCGCCAACTGGAAGAGTGGATCCAGTCCGGGGTTGTCTAAATAACCCAAGCCGTTTGGGATAACCCACCCTGACGGGTTTAGCGGCTCCGTTGGCCGATCTAAGTCCTAGAAAAACAAATGAAAAACTACTCTAAGAAACTAATCTAAATGAAAAAAAAACAATAACTAAAAAAAACTAATAAACAAATCTAAACTACATATATACAATCTATTACCTATGCCCCTCTCCTCCTTTATGCGCATAATACCATACAATATAATTAATATTGTGGGTTTTAATAACATAAATTAATTTGGGCGCAATGGTTATAGGACTAAAGTGAAGGCGCTTAGGCTTAGTGGTTGGTCATGGGTTCAAAACC
>ML807335.1:71144-85431 GCA_009831015.1 Picea engelmannii
GACTGGGTGCCACGTGGCACTTTTCCATTCGACGGACAAATGCCACTTGTCAACCATTGACTGGTCCAGTTGCCTGCCACATGTCTGCCCTGTCAGCAAACCTGCCCAATCACCATCAGCCAGAGAGTGCCACGTCATCTACTGCACAATCAACATGCTGATGTCAGTGTTGACTTTTTGACCAGTTGACCTTTGACTTTTTACATGTTTGAGCTTCCGATCAAAATGTGATAACTTTCGCATACAGAGTCCATTTGACAAAGTAAATATACCATCGGAATCGGGAAGACGAGACGGACGCAATGGTGTTGGTTTCGTCGGATTCCAAGCACTTTCATTTTTGAGCATTTTTCATGCCCTGACAGGCTTCTGAATCCGATTTCGGATCACTGAGAGAGCCACGCTCCAAATCACTACTGTACTGTTGCTCCTCCATGTTGACGGGCGAAAATGAACGCTCGCCAACTGGAAGAGTGGATCCAGTCCGGGGTTGTCTAAATAACCCAAGCCGTTTGGGATAACCCACCCTGACGGGTTTAGCGGCTCCGTTGGCCGATCTAAGTCCTAGAAAAACAAATGAAAAACTACTCTAAGAAACTAATCTAAATGAAAAAAAAACAATAACTAAAACAAACTAATAAACAAATCTAAACTACATATATACAATCTATTACCTAAATCATACAACTATAATTCTATAAAAGTGAATGTTCAATTATCAACAAAATCAGCTTCAATTACAAATATACAATATTCACAAATTACAGATTTAAATTAAAACCTGCAAAAATCATTTGTAATCTGTCCTAAGACAACGAAACCATTGTTTTTTGATTTTTTATAGTTTTATGAGAAAGAAACTAAATGAAAACTAACTAAACTAAACAACTAAAATAATAACTCTAACTACAAATCTAAACTATACATATATCTAACTAAACTACTTAAATTATACTAACCAATTAACTATCAAATACTAAATAACAAACTGACCTAAAGTAACGCTTCAGGTTTGTCCTGTATGCAATAATTGTTTTAGCTGATCGGAGGGAGGAAACCCATACCAGAGTATCCACGCGCTTCTCGTAAACGAGAACCAGCTGTGCTCTTCAAATATCAATGACAGGACAAACAAGACATAAAAAATTATAGCAATCTTATAATTTACAAATCATCGCAATCAGATAAATCCTTATGCAAAACTTATACATAACAATTCAATTAATGATAAGATAAACCTGTATTCATTAAATTGAAATAGAGTGATTGTTGTATTTTAAAATAATAAAAGAGATCAGATATGGATAACACATAAACCAAGTCACATCAACCTGCAATGAATTACGATAGCTAAAATAGTCTATAATCAATTGCAAACTGATATGAATAAAACTTGAAACAAAAGTTTGATATATTGAAAGCGAAAGCTATTACAAGACATCAACTTTCATCTCAGTCTATATCATAAATCCATAGTCTGGTTCTCCCACAGTGATGATGATGATGGGCTTATTACAAAAAATATCAAGTATTTAAAGACCTCCCACAGGGTAAAACATCCCTGTGGGAATTATCAAAATAGTTTACACAAATCTGGGGATAATATCCCAAATCTCTATTTTAGACTCAAACTAACAACTTAAAACAAAAACTATATCCCAAAAGTATCTCCTAAACTGCTACAACATGCCTAGTTAATCATTGTAATTCGTATGCACCTGAAAGAGGACAAGAATAGACAATATTAGAAGATATTTTATTGATAAAATTGTCAAAAATCCAATTTTTAAGACTAGCTACAGAATCTTGCGATTCTATAGTTGGTCTAAATTGAACACAAAATCATTTCAAAACGAATTCCAATCTTAAAGAATATATTCAAACTATTGAACAATATTTGATTGCTAATTAGAAATCAAAAGAATCATTCAAATCAAAACTTGTATGCAAATTGAAAACAAACTAAATCATAGTCAACCGAATGATAACATAGATGCATGCACTCTGTTGAATTTGTTATCACCAATTTGGGGTAAACATAATTGCATTAGATAGTTCAACAGTAATGAAATCATTTTCATGAACCAATTGAAATCGACACAAACTGTAACCAGCTAAACAAATTTTCATTAACAAAATCGTTTTTCCAAAATCAAAGCTAACAGAGTCGTTTTCCCGATTTAATAGATTACATCGTATTTATCAACCCAGTCACTAATAATGACGCATAACACATATAAAAGATCATACCAATTCAAACCCACGAAATCGTTCCAAAATCAAACCATAAGAACTAAATCAGAACCAATAGAATCCAACCACAACAAAATCTTATCAAATCAAAACATAGCCGTGCTCTGATTTTAGCACAAAAATCTTCTGTACAGGTCAGATGCAATCAAAATCTAAACAAAAACAAACCCCATTGATTACATTAATTCAAACCAACAGAATTATTCTAAAGCGAACCACACCAAGTCAAAACCAATCAATCGCTTCTACTAAGCTGGGCATGACAAAATCACATAACCAAATCATGGCTACATTTGAATTTAGTAAAACGAATCTATTGTACAGGATCGACAACACAACCATTTTGATAATCAAAATATAACATAATCATTTCAAATGTAATAAAACGAACAGAGCTAACTTGAAAGCAAAACCGAATCCTTTATATCAATTCAAGCAAACTTACAAAGCAAAATTCATATTGAAATTCATACCTGGACAATCAGAAAACAAGTCGGTCATGATAATTTGGAATTGACGAAGGCTGTTGCCGCTTTGACATTCCTGAAGACAATTGAATCGGTGGTTTTTTGTTTCTTGTCGTTAGTCTGTAGCCTATCGTTCTCCTTTGCCAGCACTGTCACCTTTTCCTCTAACGACTTGATCTTTGATTGCAACAGGGGGACGTCGGCTTAATAACGCTCTAACCAAGCATTACATTGGATACATGATGGTTGCTCGGGCTTTGATAACACATGCGAGTGTTTGTTTAAGCCACCAGGGTTTTCATTGGGCAACTTGATTCCTGGGTAGTTAGGGTTGTTTTTTAGGCATGGGGGCAAATTAGATACATAGTCATAGGGTTGCTTGGAGCATAGGCCATGGGAATAGGGGTACTCTTCAGCTAGGAAATGCTCGATATCGGAGTCCGAGTCCTCGCTCAGCACTATGGGATTTTGGTCGACGTTTGGCTTAGGTTTATTCTGGGCAAGTCTCGATATCAATCGAGCATTTTTCTTACCCTTGCTGTCGACAGTAGGATTACCCTTGACTTTCTTACTCACAGGCTTCTTGACAGCCTCAGTCTTGTCTGTTATGATGTCGGGTAGGTCGATGTCAGGGAAAACCGAGGGTTTGGCAGGGGGTAGGAGGATATGAAATGGCACGGGTGTCCCGACCACAGTCTCACTAATCACAACAGACTCTGGATTAGCAAAGCCATTTCGAGATAAAAAGGCTTGCCAATTATCGCCATGAAGATTTAAATGGTGGACGATAATGAGTCTAATTAAGCCGTGATGAAACAAGCTGCTATCAACCTTCTTGCGTTTGAACCTCTTAGACATCTTATAAAGACTATGCAAGAAGTGATGCGGCATGTTCAAAGGATAACCCATTAAATTCATCAATAACCGGAGGTGATACAGAAAAACCAAGCCATACCGACCTTCACAGGTCACAAATTGTTTCAAAATCACCAAAAGATCGTGCCACCTGGGTTTGAGGGTAGAAATAGGCATACCTTTATCACAGGACGCAACCTTTCGTGATACGAATAGCAAAGGCCACGGCACCTCATCAACTTTGGAGTTTTTAAACCACCTTTCACCTGTAGCTGCTAGTCCTGTAGCAGAGCTTATGAATTTCTCATTCATCTCGAGCTGTATGTCGTCGATTTTAGCCCTGCACCCGTTAAAGTTGAGGGCGAATTGTTGGGCAACAAAAAGGTTAAAACCCTTGAACCTCTGTATAAACACCAGCCAACCACTGTTTTCTAAATCTTTATGGGCATTATCGAACAACAACAAAGCTTGGCTTCCATTCGGCTCTATGCGGACCACTGGTGCCATAGACAGGAGAACACGGTGAGCAGGGTGTAGGGGCTGGGGTTCGAACAGAGTATAGGCAGGGGCAGAATGCTCGCAGGCTTACCCGAAAACACCAGGGGTGACCTAGGATAGGGGAAAAACATTTATGACAGAACGTCCGAAGGTGGTGGAGCTATTTTGGCTCATGCAAAAACAATCATCTCCCATAGTACAACCGCCGGCGCATACAACGATTGAAACCACTATGCATATATTAAAAACCATGCCATTCAATAATTAATGAAACCTATGGTACGTCGACCAAACACTTGCGCAAGCAAAAGTATTAGCATAGTTTTAAAACCAAAGAAATAATTCAAAATCACACCAAGGGTTCGATTATATGGACTATGTGTTGTATGAAATGATTTATACCAAGTGTCCAACCATAACACAAATGTGTTTTCATGAAACCAATGTGTCAAAGAAATCGATGAAAGAACATATAAATCAAATCACCAATGCATCGCAAACTTGATCAAAAGGATATCATCACAGTCTTTTAAAACGAAGTCATATTAACAAAGAATGCCAAATGAATAATGATCTTGGAGTCTTGTCAACTGTATAACGATAAGTAAATTGGAAATGCAATGAGCATATAAACAAGAGCGATCATAACAATCCAGTGACGTTTTTAATATGACTTTGAAATCAAAGTTTTCACGCTTGTAGTCGTGAAAACAAGAACAAGGACAAGTGGGCAAGCCCATATAAAACAATAGTGTCGTTTTATTCGAAGGTTGCGACGAAAATCAAAGTTTGCAAAACTCTGGTGTAGGCAGCTTATAAGGACAGTATAAAAATGCGAATTGGCTGCCAACACTTCGCAAATAATTGACGCCTGTGCAAAAGGGATTGCTGGTGGTTTTCAGCGGCCTTCGACTGGCTTTGATACCACTTGTTAATACAGCCAGCCACAAACCTATCCAATTATGCAACAAAGAATAAAACACATCATATCAAATGGAAAAATGTTGAAAGAAAATGCAGGAATTTATGTGGTTCGCCCAACTTCGGGCTACGTCCACCAAGAAAAGGTATCGATGCTTCTCACTATCATTAATGGAGATTTTACTGTTTTATAACACCCTCCCCTCTTCTCACATACATTGAATTAAAAGATTCGCCTAGGTTTTTAGTCATTGCTGAAACAACTTACTAACTGAGCAATAAATGCTATCCTCTGCATGCTCCAGCGGAATTGACACATACATAACCGAATCCTGGAGAAGAGGAGTTGAGGTAGAATAATGTTCCTCGAATCCAGGGGTTTTGTTGTCAACCGTTTCAACAGGGGGTCCCTTATCCCCCAAACAAGGTGGTCTCATACATCAATTTGGTGTCTCCCTTGTCCTAGAAACAAGGGGTTTGATACACCAATTTGGTGTTTGGCTTGGCCTTGACCTTAAAAATAGACAATTATTATTATTATTATTATTTCCAAAGAAAAAAACCAGTAATTGTATTACATATGAAACAAAATTTATATGCCAAGAGGCATTCAATAGGTTGCTATGCCAACAAAAAAGATGCACATGGCATTAGAGGATGATAAAAAAGTGAAGCTACCATCGATATGGTCTCAAAAGACCATTCTCCTCTATGTTTACTAGACAAGTTCAACCCATTTAGGCCAATTGTACGCAAGAGGGGATAAAAAAATAAAAATCTATGAAAAAACTATTCAACTGTCACATTTGAAGCGGAGGGTCTAAAAAATATTCTCCGAGAAGGTCTAAGCTTATTATTATTATTATTGATATTAGCTATGTTATTTAATACATTCTAAAAAAAATATTTAATATTTATGATTTATTTTATAAGATTTTAAAAATTATTTATGATAGATTAAAATTTAATTTAAAGAAATGAAAATTTTATAATTTATAATTTTATTGTTACAATTTATATATATTTTTTTAACCAAAAAATAATTTATAGTCATTATAACAAGGTTGTGCAAGAGAATACAACAATTTCAAAGTCGTGCTCTATATTCAATAGATTTCTAAACTAGTTACATAGAGATCTAGAGTGTTTTTTGCACAATAGTTTCAGACACTACTGCAAGATACAAACTTTACATATTGGCTTAACTAAAAATCTACCCTGAAAAATATCTACCAGTCATGGGGAAGCACTCTCTTGAATTTTTGACTCTTTGCTGAGTGAGGGGAACCAATTCCTTCCACGTCCATTGGTTGATGTGCCTACCTTACAATGTCTTCTTCTCGGGCATCGTGTTCTCGTGAATTTTGAGAATCATGGCTGTTGGAAGAAGGATAAATGGAGTCCAATCGTTGTGGGGGAACACTCTTCCTCTAGAGCATTGATCCTTTGTGCCTGTTGCTAGGGTAAATTCATAATATTTATAGCACTGACAATGTTAGTGTGCTCAAGTTCGACCATTTTTCAACAAGTATGCCTCTACCAGATCGTTGGAAACATTCTTGAGCTCCTAGGTATAATATGCAATTTGATTTCCTTTGAGATTGAATGCCCCTCGCACCTGCCTCCCCCCATAGTTTTTATATGTTTATTTTGTAAGTGTTTTAAAAGTTGTTTATGGTAGATTAAATATTTAATTTAAGGAAATGGAATATATTTACTTTTAGGTTTTATACTATGAAGTTTATGTAATTTGTCATTATATGAAGTTAATGTAATTTGTTATGATATAAATTACTATTGACAATTATGTTCATATGTATGGATGAGTGATGTTTTTAAGATATTAAATTTTAGAATTTTCTATTTAATTTAAGAAAGATTTATGGTGGTAAGAAATTTTGAAATTGAGAAAAATTACATTAATTTGTAGAAATGACCAAGCGGTACAAAGAAGAAGATTCCTTAATATAATTATAAAAGAAATTTAAAAATAAATAAAATAGCATAAATTATGATATATATAGTAAATAAAATGTTAGATACTTAAAATAATTTATACATCGACTAAACTTTGTGTATAGTTGAATTGATACTTGATGAGTATGTAGCACATTTATATTCTTTGATGTGAAGATTTACAATAATTTGTAAAAGTGACTAAGTGAGCAAAATATTGCTTAATGCAATTATTAAATAAATAAAGAATCAAACAAAATAACATTATATATATATATATATATTTTTTTTTTTTTTTTTTTGCATTTACATAAAATGTAACATATTTAACATAGCGAATGATTTTAAGAATCGATTAAATTTGTGTATAATCAAATTGATATTTGATGAATATGTATCAACCATATGTTCTTTGATGAAGGTGTATCTGAAGTGAATCTCTCGGTCACTTCACCTGAGCATTCATTATAACATGGGAAAATCTATATATTCTTCAAGGGATAAAAATACTATCCATTATTCATTGACATGTCTTTAGATACAATGAGTGATAATCATGTCCTTGGCAAAGGCCATGGCTTATCATTATTACATATTAATGATACATTGCATAATAACCATCCTATGACTATTATTACATGATATTTGCCTTATGACTATTATGACATGATATTTATTTTTTACATTTTGATAATAATGTCATATGTCTCAAGTATATTACAAGTCTCTCCCCCTTAAAAAATGCTTTGTCCTCAAAGCATAAGAAACACAAAACTTCTCCTCATATAATGCACAATATTTTGCAATTGTCATTGATTAGATAAGGTTGAGGACATGAGGTGATATGACATTTGAAGCCTTGAACAATATTGGCACGTCGAGAAAGGATCAATCCATCCAAGGTGGATTCTTTCCTATTTGTTGTTAAATTTGAGGCACATAGATCTTTGGATGCTTCAATATAATAGTTCCTCATTGACTCTTTTTAGTGTTGTGGTGGGAAATCCCCCTACAGACTAGCATTTAGGGTTATATTATGCATGCATATGAGACCGAAAGAATCCTATTTTCTATCGTCGTCCCAGATCTAATCCCCATTTCTTTTAAGCAAATACATGGTTAGACGAACATAACTTGTTTCAGGTGTTCGATGTCGATCCTTCTTCACGCTTGATCGCTTGTTAGCAACTCTCCTCCCAAGGCCGACCTGCATACAAAACAAACAACAAACTATACATGCATTTTACCTATAGATTAATGGGTTAGAGATTCAAACATATATTCAATAAACTATGAAGAACTCATATAGTGGGATGGGAAAAACATTTCTTTATTAATTTTAATGAATCAACTTACAATGTCGAGATCGGCCACCGCTCCGTGAACCTGATCCTGGGCTCCTCTTCAACTGTCCTCCAACTTCTTTGCTCTGTATCTCTTTTTTCACAAGGATGGCTAAAGGGTTGGGACAATGGGAATGTGCAATTGGGTAGAGTTTCTTTACTATTATTCTCCTCTTCCAAATGGGACCCCTAACCCTTCTTTTATAGGCTAGAAGAATCTAGGTATTTGGACGAACCCTCGGGGATGCATGGCTGAAAGGTTTAGTTAACTTACCCAAAGCTGTGTGTTCCGTCGACAACTTTCCTTTTTTCGTTCTTTTGTAGGTACACACGGGCTGTTTTGGGTAAGCTAGCATGTACACATGTGCAGTAATGGAGTAAGGCACGTGGGCCTTTATAAAAGAGGTTTTTAAGAAGAGTTGCTCATCAGTGCTTTGGAAAAAAGGAATCTGAGATGGCCTGATGCCAGGTAAGCATGTTTGGTGCCAATTAGGGTTATAACAGATGCCCCCTAATGTGTGAGGTTAGAAGAGCATTTGATGGCCGAAATACATTACCAATCTTTACTGATGTGCCGAACAAGTGAGCCCAGGGACCAGGAACCGCGAGGCGCCATCTGCAAAATAACAAATGTCTCACCGAGGTGGGCATACCCATGCTCGGGATAAAATAGAATCATGGCTACCAATCAAATACACTATAGATCCATGTCAAATAACTATATAAAGTGTAGCCACGAACAATACACAACGGAGCTACATCTCAAAATCATATAGAGTATCCATCTTCTAGAAGCTGATATGGCATGATGGCTGAAGATGAGATCTTCAGAGCTCGAGCAACAACTTCAAAAAATCTTCAAAACTCGGGTAGGAGTGTAATATGAGTGTACGAATTTACTATCTAGAGGTCTTTGACGACAATCTTGATGATTAGACTGAAGGCTTCATTGATTCCGAACAAGGACTTGATTGGACATTCAGGATGGCTGGGTATGAGGGAAAGAGACAAACTGCAGAGGGGCCGACTCGGGCTTGGTGACAAACTTCCCTTGGACAACAACACGACAAATGATGAGACTTAGGCAACATGGCATTAACATAAGTTTACGAGGCAGAAGGCAACACAAACTCTCCATATTTTTGGAAGAATAACCAAACGGAGGAGGACACAACTCTATGTAGCGAGAACAACTTCCTAAAGTCGTATTACATCCCAGGGTTTGATGAACAAACAGACAAATGTGCTTTATCCAAGGGTGACTCATTATGTTGCTAATAAAGAAAATACTTTTCCCTTCCTCTTTTTGGGGTATATTTGATTTTTTTTGTCTTTTTCAATGATTTTGGAAAAAAGAATAAAAAAATGTTACGTTACAAAGGAGGATCGATGTTTTAGGATAAATCCGTGAGTGCGGACACAAACCGATCTCCCTAGATCCACTTGGATCTAGAACAAAACAGGACAGAATAATACACTTTCCCTAGATCTAGCCTATTGAATGAACTAAGAGATAAGGATTATGGACATACCTTATGAACACTTTCTTTAGATCTCTGTTGTTTCAAGCTTTGATCCAATGCTCTTGTGCCGTTCAAATCACAACAGTACAAACCAATCGAAGTAAAGGCAGATCAATATATTCAATAGCTAGTCCATACACATGATCAAGGAGTTATGTAATAAAGTGACATCATCTTTATGGGAAATGGACATATTACTGTATTGAATTAATTGAAAGTGAAACTTACAACCTGAGCCTTGATGTCGTAGGTCTCCTTTCGATAACTCCTATCTCTGACACACACACTTGCTCATGCATGAAGAAAATCAACCACTTTTGATGACCTTGTTGTTATCTCTAGCTGTTGTAGCATCAGTCCTCCATACAGTCTTGCACTAATTCTCCAATCAATCTCTTGCTATCTTGCTGCTTGCTTAACCTTTTCCATGAGAAATCTCCTCAATATATAGGATAAGATAGATTAGTTACTTGGATAGGAAATAATCCCAAGATATCATGAAAACCAGTACTTAGATAACCATTCGTTATCCAACTCATTCTTCTCGAAGATTCCCTTCTATAAGGCTCGAGAACTTCATCTTTTTCCTCTTTAAGAAGATGTTCGCACCCTGGCAATTAGGTACAGTGCGAACCCCTCGCACTCCAGCTTAAAGCAGTCTGCGAGAATCAGGCATTCTCACAGGCAAGTATATAGGTAGCCTGCGAACCTCTTTTAAAATCATGATTTCTGGAAGCAGACAAGTGTAACTTTTCTCAGGAAAATGTTCTTAGTGAAGAGCTTGATTTTCCATCATCATAACATTATCATGATATCATCACGATGACCAAAATTGTGGATAACAGAATGCCCCCCAAAGTCTGAGAGTGGAATCAGTGACAGTCGATAGACTTTGTAAGCTGCATGTGTGTGTCGAGAACCAATAGCACATCTAATCGGAAACCTGCAAACATCCAAGCATCGACATAATATCATGTATACCAATTCCTGAGGTAGGCATCCCCATACTCAGATCATAGACTGATGACATCATAAACAAAGGTCATGGCCACCAATCATACACTGTGGATCCATGCAGTCATAGTATAGCATAGCCACTTGAATACACTGTGGATCTATGCGACAAACTTTCAATCAAGACGACATAGCCACGAATCATACACAGTGGATCTATGTGTCGCAAAGTATACATACTCCATCGCAACCTGGATCACTTGAGACAATATCCAGGGTCTTCAATCTTATCGCCCAAAGTACGAATCTAACCATGTGATTACACGTGTCGAAGTCGAACATGGTAGAAACCACTTGATTACCGGCCATTGATGTAACCGTTAACAAGTGCGAGGGAAATCACCATTGATGTCAATGACTCCCAAGGTACTACAGTACAATCCATCGACTATGAATAAATGAGTTGATGTCAAACAACTGACAGAATCTTTCGATCAAGGGCCAATGATGTAAACCCATTGTCGAAAGCGAGGAAACTTGCCATTGAGGCATGCAAGCTCCAAGGCACTGACTGATTTCTAAGTCCTAATTCCGGATAATGTGCTGTTGTCGACGGAACATGACTCGTCACAGGAGGGCCTTGATGTATCCCCCATCAATGAAACGAAATGAGTAACAGAGTTTGAAGGTGAAACAGAGCATGTAACAATTGGACTTTGGACATAGGGAAGGCTGACACGAAGAGAATGGACAACTACAGATGGCCGACTCAAATAGAGGTTTCAGATGGACTTCTCTTGAACATATGAACGACACGACCAATGATTTGGCAGCATTGACTCAAATACGACACATGAAAAGACCTTGATATCAAATCGAATGAGAGACAAATGGATTACCCAAACCAGCTTTGAATGACGAATAGGGGGTGTCATGTTCAAGAGCGACACTTACTGCCAATTAACACAGAAATGAAACATATCCCTTTCCCAAATTTTCCCCCACCATTTCTGGCAAGTACCTCTTTATTTTTACAAAAGATTGAAGAGGATCACATATGCTTGTTGATATAAGCTCATCCTTCGGACGAGTCCCTCGGAGTATTTTTAACGAACCCTAGGAATGAGTGGTTCGGTCCCATCACAGGTCTGTCAATGTTTGTTTAACGAGTCCAGAGATAGTAAACTCGAAGGTTTTTCAAGATTATAGAGTTTGGAAAAACACTTAAAATAGAACTCTCTCAGTTCCTTTTTCGTACAATAGTCCAACGAGACCGAAAAAGGGTTAAACTATCGCTCGAAGGACGCATACTTCAAATACTTTATTGAGCGTGAAAATAGCAAGGTCGCTCGACGATCTTTTCCTGTTTAGAGAGTCTGAAAAGAGCTTAAAGATAACTCCAGGGGGGTTCCTTTTTCGTGTAACCACAACGAGCAAGAAAAAGAGATAAAACGACGCTCGATCACGTTCTTATATTTTTCACAAGCGCAAGAACGGATAAAAGGCGCTCGAGGTTTTATGTCAAAAACCATAACAAATAATCAAAATCACACCACACCAGGTAAAAATTCCGCCCATAATCATCCATGTTTGCACCTGCCAATCATTTCACTCGTTTCCACATTAGTGATTACGGTTAAATAATGAATAAACATAAAAAACCCACTTTTGATATAGTAAAAAGTAATTAAAATGAGTGAATAACCAAAATTACCATACCATTTCACACTTTTTACCATTTGAGTTCAAAAACCCTCATTTTACCCTCTACCTTCGGCGTTGATTTCCGGGAGCTACGGGCGATCATTCAGCGGGCCGTCAACAACATTTTGGTAAGTACTCAATCCCTTATCTTTTCATGGTTCAAAATTATATTTTCATTGGTTAAAAGTCAAGTTTTAAATAAATTTTTTGAACCCTATGCGCTTGGGAGCATTCTCGCAGGTGGCCCATACGGGACCTGCGAGAATGACCCATTCTCGCAGGTAGGCCTTAAGGCGCCTGCGAGAAGTTCGCACTACGCATAGTAGGCCACCTGCAAACAACGCATAATCCAAAATTTTTTGTAATGTTTAGCCAATTGCAAGAATTTTATCTCATGAATAAAATCACTAACCATGTTTGTGTGTTTTTTATGCAGGTTGCTAGCCACAATCATGGTGTTAGAGTGGCGGGAACGAGAGCACGAGGAGGACAATGCTAATGCCGAAAACCATCCTCCCGCCATAGCTGCACTAAGAGACTGTGGTCTCTTAAAGTATTTCCGTATCCCGGGCATGAGAGCCCAGGTGCGATTACTGGAATACTTAGTCCGAATGTGGGATCCAGACCAACAAGTCTTCATCGTAGGAGCTCATACCTTGACCATTGACATAGAAGACATCTATTTCTTGACTGGATTATCCAGGCGTGGGTCCTATGTCAGTTTGACCGGAAGTAGAGAAGGGGGTTTAAAAATGAGTGAGTATTGCAACCAGTACTGCGTGCCTGAGGCTGAACGACAGAAAGGGAAAGTGGCAATTTGGGGAGTGACTAATTTGACTCTCCGCACCATTCTCTTTACCATTTCTCGGATGGCGGGAAGTGCTGCTCCACATATGGCTCTGCAAATATATTTCCAGTACACCATCGAGTGTATTGAGCCCCGGGTATTTAACTGGGCTGACGCAGTATTACGCAATGTCAAGAAACAGTTGACTAAGTGCAGGCGTGGAAATTTGAAACAGTTTGGTTATGGGTCTCTGTTAGTGTCTTTCTTCCTGGAGAGAGTCCCGATATTCCGTCTACAGGCCGAGTGGGATCTTCCTGGTCCCAGAGATCCGAGGATGTTGCGGTGGTGTCGACTCATGGCTCGACATGTGGCAGGTCCAATTGTCAAATATGACAATGTTTTCTTTGACTGGTTGCAGAACCAGATGCTGATGGTGGACGACTACGCATATGCCGGGCTGGACTTTAGAGGAGATCTGGATCTTGCACTTCCTGAAGATGCACAGTGGGGAGACCTCGGTAAGAAGTACACAAATTTTTGAGTTTTTAGTTTTTAAATGTTTTTGGATGTTTAACCATATTTAAATGTTTTTGTTTTTATAGTTTTACCCGAAGACTAACACCAAATTCTTGTTGATAACACAGACGTTGGACCATATAGACCTGCCGGCAGTTCTCCTATCCAACGACGAGGAGAGGCAGCAGTAGCAGTTCCACAGTACGCCGAGGACTATCTGACAGTGGAGCATAATTTAGAGGGTCTGATGACAGACGTTCCAGATATGACTCTGGAAGAGATTCCCCGACGCAATCAACGTCACACTGTGGGGGTTTCTGCATCTATGGGTCGACTGCTTCACAAATTTTCTAGGACATTAGTGTGCTATCGTGAACATCATCCTTGATGTCATTATGTAGAAGCTATGGGCTTCAATTTTGATATTTTGGTCTTCGGACAAACATTTTGTAAAAACAAACTTTGATCGTTATATATATATACACGGCTTCTACCGGCTTACTTTACATT
>ML807335.1:90856-128288 GCA_009831015.1 Picea engelmannii
TTGTAAAATCTCTCTGTAATCTTTTTCTTTGCATTAATAAACTGCTCCAAGTGGCCGCATTGGCTGGGGCCGTGGATGTTTCCCCGTAGGGGTTTTACCACATGAAAACATCGGTGTGTTGATCTTTGATCTAGTTATGTGAGCGGTTACTGAAGGTGTTCTTCCTCTGTTGGAATACCTGTGTTTTCGAACACAATACATAATTAGCTAAAGCATCTGTCAATGTATTAAGACATCTAGGAATGTGTTGATATTCAATGTGGTTAAAATACTGTTCCAAGAGGCGAATCCGCAAATATACCCTTAATAGAGTAGGAATTCAAATATAATACACATTACTGAGTTGTAGTACTACCAGCTGCGAGTCAATTCGAACAACCAAATGACGAATTCCGAGAGAGATAGCATCAACCAATAATTCAACAACGGCGCTATACTCTGCGATGTTGTTGGTTGCTCGGCCAAGACATACACCTCGTAAAGATATAAGCTCATTTGTTGGGGCATAGATTG
Organism: Picea engelmannii; assembly: GCA_009831015.1. NCBI lineage: Eukaryota > Viridiplantae > Streptophyta > Pinopsida > Pinales > Pinaceae > Picea > Picea engelmannii. Next base: position 91,370 of record ML807335.1, read on the forward strand.
CCCATGCAGCGGAAGCTAGGTTCCGAGTACTACGGCTAGCACCATCGGTGAAGCGAATATAAGATAGCGAATACTCCGACATCTGGCAATCAAACACAACGTCACGTAAGGGCAGAGACCAGATAAAGTCAAAAACAAAACTAAAAGTAACACACACACGCAGTATGATACATAAAATACAAGTACTCATGCACAAATAACTTATGCATAGTACTTCTTTAAGTACAACCCATTCCTGGGTTCACTCAAAGGTACACCATCATAATCAACTAGCTCATACGCTCCTTTTTCCAAAACTTTGCTAACAATGTAAGGGCCACGCCACATAGGTTCAAATTTCCCGGCTCCTAGGACATCTTTATCTTGTTCATATAGAAGAACAATATCTCCTTCAGAGAAGACATGAGGTTTGACATGCTTGTCATATTGTGCCTTAACGTGTTTCTTTTGGGCTTCTATCACTAATGTGGCATCACAACGAGTCTCGTCTAATCGCATCAGATACAACAGGTGTTCCTCTTCCGCAGAGGTGTTGGGTAAGAGCTCTACAGCTAGCTTCAAAGAAGGTATTTCACATTCTATTGGTAGAATGGCTTCCATGCCATAAACTAAACGAAAGGGTGTAAATCCCGTGGCAGATTTAACAGATGTCCGATATGCCCACAATGTCGGAAATAACATCGTGTGCCAGCTGGTTTTGTGAATTCCTATCATCCGTCGAATCATAGTTATGAGAACCTTATTGATGGCTTCGACCTGGCCATTGGCCTGTGGATAATAGGGTGTTGAGCTATCATGATGAAGTCCCAACTTCTCTGTAAGTTCAGACTTCATATAATTCCTAAAATGACTACCGTGATCGGTAACGATAGTCTGAGGAACACCAAAACGAGCTATGACATGGTTGAAAAGGAATAACGTTGCAGTCTTCCCAGTATTATCAAATGTCGACATCGCCTCAACCCACTTAGTAAAATAATCAACAGCTACAATAATATAACCATGCCCCTCGACCGAGTGAGGGTGACATGTCATGAAATCAATGCCCCATTTTGCAAAAGGACCTACTGAGACCACATGATGAAGGGGAGAAGGATGTGACCAGATTTTCTGATTATAGGTCTGGCAGGCGTGACACTTCTGAACAACAGTAATGCAGTCGTTGAATAAGGAAGGCCAAAAATATCATGCACGCAAGATCTTCTGGGCAGTAGCATACCCAGACATATGACCACCACATGCTCCTGAATGGCAGTCATTCAAAGATTTCTCATCTTCGTCAAAAGTCAAACAACGCCGAAAGACAAAGTCAATGCCTCGACGGTAAAGAGTATCGCCGAGGATAATGTATTGGCGAGCCTGGTAATGTATACGACGTCGTTCATTATTGGACAAAGCAGGACAAAAAGTTTGAGTTTGGAGATATATAATGATATCTCCGTACCAAGTATCGTCAGTACTGATAAGGAAAAGTGACTCGTCAGGTAACGAATCGATTGCTACTTTTTCCGTGGCAGTGTGGGGAAAATCACAAATCAACTCAGCGAAAACTAAGGATTTCTTCGACGTGGCGCGATCGAATTCCAAATCGAACTCCTGGAGAATGACAATACACTTGGAGTACTTTCCCCCCAACAATTGATGGGTCAATATATGTTGCATGGGGTTACAGTGTGAAATCACTGTAGTTTTTCTGGAGAGAATATAATGACGAAAACGTTGAACTGCTTGAACAACAGCCAAAACCAGTTTCTCAACATGTTTGTACTTGATTTCCGTGGATGATAAACTTCTACTCAAGTAATAGATAACATGTTCATCGTGGTTATCATCTTCTTGAACGAGGACCATGCCGATAGTATACTCGGAAGCGGCCAGATAAAGAAAGTAATCTCGACTATAATCCGGAGGGAAAATAAGAGGAGCTTTCGTGAGGGACAATTTTAAAACTTCAAAAGCGTTGTTAGCAACCTTATCCCAGATAAACTTTTAACCTTTCTTTAAAAGACGTGTGAAACCACGAGTAATTTCGGCGTAATTCGGGATGAAACTACGAAGAAAGTTTGCTTTCCTATGCAAACTTTGTAACTGGCGCAACGAAGAAGGAGGAGGGAGATTAAGAATCGCCTCAACCTTAATAGGATCTACTCGGATCCCCTGACGTGAAACAATGAACCTGAGAAGACGACCGGATTCTACGCAAAAGACGCACTTATGAGGGTTTAGACGAATGTGATAGAACCGACAATGAACAAAAATTGCTCGGAGATGATTAGGGTGATCGACTCGGCGTAACGAGTGAGCTGACAAATCGTCCAAATAAGGTTGAACGATATGCTTTATATCGTGAAATGCATAAGACATAGCACGTTGAAACGTATCACCTGCGTTCTTAAGACCGAACTGAAGTTTTCTATAGGTGAAAGTACCGCAAGGAAAAATAAAAATAGTTTTATGTTGGTCCTCAGGAGCAATGTTAATTTGATTATAGCCGGAGAATCCATCCATGAGAGAAAATATTTCACTGCCGGCACAGTCATCGACAATTTGGTCGACGAAAGGGGTTGGAAAGTTGTCCTTGGGACAGGCTTTGTTAATATCCCGATAATCAACACAAACACGTATACTACCGCCTTTCTTATTGATCGGTACGGGGTTGGAAACCCATTCTGTCAGAGCCACTGGATAGATAAAACTGGCTTTGATAAGTTTTTCAACTTCGAGTTTGATAGTTGCCGCTTTACGTGGATGGACAGGACGGAGGCGCTGCCGGACTGGTTTAGTTCCGGGGTATGTCTTAATTTCATGAACAACAATAGCAAGGTCGATACCTAGCATCTCTTCGTAACTCCAGGCAAAGATATCACCGAATTCTTTGAACAGAGCACTGTAGGTGACAATTTCCTCTAGAGAACACGAAGCTCCAATGTGAACATTTTTGACCGTCCCAGGTTTAACTGAAATATCAATGGGTATTGTGGGAGAAATATTACTGAGGTTCCCTTCCGCAAACACATCACGTGTAGATCTGGGAACGGTCGTTATGACAACAACGGTCGACGGAGTCGAAATCCGCTGATAATTCTCGAGAGTGTGTTGTGCCAGAAATAGTATGGAACGATGATGCCCATCGTCCCAAGGTGTATCGACCATGACGGACACGATCATCTCGTCAGTGGGAAACATGACACGGAAAGGATCGGGAGACAACTCCTTAAGAGAGGGTGTAGAAGGTGTTGCCGATTGAATCGCGTGATAAGCAAACTCAATCGGACTTAACGGCATAACGTCGCCGAAACGAGGATGATCTCCTGGATCAGGGACTATCCAAGGGTCAAAAGACACCAAAAGCTCATGAGGGACGGCGGAGATCATATTAATCGAAGAAACTGACGGGCATAGAATATCGGGTGGTGGTGGTATGGCGAAAGTACCCATTAACGAAGAGTCTTTTAAGAGACCGACTCCAACATTCTCGTAACCCGGTGGGGTTTTAGCTATAAACGACACGTTTCCGGTGCGAGTATCGGAATTAAAAAAGGCAAGTTGATCAACCGTAACGATCTTTACTTGATGGGGAAAATGGACTACACGGAACAGTGTTGACACAACAACTCGCATAGAATCTACCCAGCTACGACCAAGAAGAAGATTATAATCTAGGGGAGCATAAAAAACTTCCACTTCAACTTGGACTGTCTTACCTTCGAGAGTAACCGGCAACGATGGAAGAACATCGTAAGGCTTAAAACCTGAGCCATTAAAGGATTTCAAAGTATTTTGTGATTCAGTTAACGGAGGAGAGCCAATGGCTTTCCAACAAGTAAAAGACATTACACACGTAGAGGCACCCTCATCAACAACAGTTCGACAGATGCTCTTGTCGGAGACAATAACTTGTATCTGAAAAGAAAGCTGTGGGGGTAACCTTGGAACATGATCGTCCAAGTCAAATATTATCAAATTCGTATCTGTAGGATCGATTCCACCTATAGCTTTCAACAGAGCCCTGTGTTGCGCAGGACAAGACTGAAGGACTTCCAGGGCAGACATCGTTGAAGGTGCTTGGGCCAGATCTTCTACAATGCTATAGTTCTGGGCCGCATGAGCATGAGGATTGAATGCCGACTTTTTAACGAAACCTTTCGGAGGTCGTAGGACTGTATCCAGACTCGGTCTTTCGAGATGAAGAGGACCGTTCGTAGGTGGATTCGGCGGAGAGGGTTGTACCAAATCAGGAGGTAAATCGTCAACCTTCTCCTTAGATGGAGAATAGTCTTTGGCTCTAGTTGCGATGGCAACGTCATTTTTCTTAGAATCATCGGTGCACATCAAAACATATGATGTCGTAGAAGTAGATGGTTGGTCATGAATGACCAAGGAGGCCTGTTGCTGAGACGGGAAGGGTTGGGACAAGACTTCCAGTGTAGAGGGTTTGGGCGTTCCTTGAAGAAACTTATTAACCTCGACGCGTATAGGACAATCCTTCGTGTAGTGATCGTCACCACAGATAAGACAAGGGTAACGAGGCTTGCGCTTATCCCGGTCTTCAGCAGGAGGGGTTTTAGTTTTCTCATTTTGATTATTATTTTTACTTTCCTTATTCTTGCCTCTCCCTTTCTTTGATTTATTTTTACCGGTCAGAGTAGATTGAACAATGTTCACTTCATAAGTTTTACCGGCAGGAGGAGCAGGAGACAAAGAATTTTGAACATTAGAAGAATTGGATTTAGGGGTTGTACCTGAAACTGAATGTGAGTGGGTATGAGCAGTACCAATCACACCATGAGCTGCATGCGAGGCAGCTGGAGCAGTAGAAGTGCTGGAAGTTCCAGGACGAGGCAAATCAGGTAATAAATCATAAAGAGTTCCCATTTGCGAATAAACGAGATCAAGATATTGAGCCTGAATTATAGCCTGCTCTTCTGTAACAACACCGCCCATAGCAATGTCTTTACCAATTTTGTTCACAAAATATTTTGTAAACCATTCTGCCAGTAACTGATCGGGAAGCTCAAGTTTAATGAGACGTCGCCTCCTTCGCCACTCATGAATATGATCAGATATATGAGTGCTTGTACTTTGTTTGAAGGAAGTTAAAATCTCCGTCCCAATATCGTAACGGATCAGTAACTGGTAGTGTGTGAGAAAAGCCATAGCTAGGGTGTTGAAATCAGAAAAGAAACCTCGTGGTAATTCAATATACCACTTCGCAGCGGAACCTGTGAGGGTTCGTTGAAAAAGACGTAGACGAATGGAGTCATCCATTAACGAGTTGGACGAACACCATAAATGAAAAGTCATGACATGATTATTTGGGTCATCTCCCGCCTTGCCATCGAATTTCGGAATATCCGATGGAAGCTTAGCAGGGATAACAGGCCATTGGGGAGAGTGACGAATAGGATCGTTGAGGATCCTAGACAAGTCTGGAAAATCCAAGGTGGAAAGAAAAGGCAACTGTCGGTTTACTTGCGGATACTGGTGGCTCTGGGGTGGAAGCCCTGTCGGAAGACCAGTAGGACCGTAAGCAGACTGTCCATAGAGGGAAGGCCCTGGTTGATTCAGTGGTGGCTGGATAGGATAGTAACCCCAAGGATTGTGACCTTGAGTTTGAGTAGGGACCTGGGGTTGAGTAGTCTGTCCCGAACCCCAAATAGGATTGGTTACCCCTGGATAAGGTTGACCAACTGTAGGGACAACTTGCTTCCCCCCATCACTTTGAGGAAAGTTTTGTAGAAGTTGATTCCAATACTGGGCCAATTCAAGAGGTATATTTTGTCCAAAAGGTGAGGTTGGACCCCCTACTCTAGGTATAGTTCCCCCCGGAAGTTGTGTGCCAACCGTAGGTTGTGTAGTAACTGTGTTGTGTCCGGGAAAGGGAAAAGGAACCGTACCACCCTATCCACCAACGGGAACCTGCGTGTTGGGTGCAACAGTCGGAATAGTGCCACTAGGATTAGGATTACCGGAAGGAAAAGGTGGGAGTGTTGGAATAAAACGAGGAACCTCATACCCAGGAAAAGGAGGACCACCTGGAGAACCGACTTGGGTTTGCAGAGGTGTTGGATTAGGAGGATTCAACAGAGCATTCAACGCATGGTAACCGGGTGGTAATGTCGGGATGATATCAGGAATTCGCTGGGTATTGATAGGAGGAAGAGTAGTTGCAGTAATTCCGGTTTGGACACTCGTATTATTCGCAAGATGGGCCATCTCGGGAGGAAGAAAAAAATGATAAGTGGTAGTCTCGGGTGTAGTTTCTGTCTTAGGAGACACAGGAGGATTGATTGCGTAGACAGGAGGTGACTCCGTACCAAAAAGAACTCGACGGAAATTACCTGACCAAAAAGGATCTTGGCCTACTACACCGTGAGAAGGCCCAACAGTTGATTCAGAAGATGTAACAACGGTTTCCTCAGAAGGATTTACTTGTCCAACAGGTCGTTCAACACGACGAACACGATAGTTCTCTAATGTGTTAGTAACTCAAAATTCTTCTAGAGAATCAGTTCGTTCGACTTGTGGAAGTGGTGTGGTGACGATTGGAACGTCATTGGTTTCCCCGGGTGGTGAAGTAATCACAGGACTTCAGTCTGATGGGGTGAACCCTCAGGTGTACCAGTAGGTTGAGGATCGTCTAGATGTTCTGGATATAATCCTTGCATTCTACGAGAACGCCGCGGGGGAGCAATTGTAAACAATTGACAAGTTCCGCAAGAAAATTCCTAAGGTCAACTCCGAGAAATAAACAACACTCACTAGTAAACAAAATCTAGGAAGCAATCACCAAGAAAACAATACCTTCTAATTTCGAAGCCACTAGTTGGTGATGAAATCCAACGTCGCAACAACGAGATGAGAAGGGGTAGAGCTAAGGTGGAAAAGTTACATTGACGACCTGCTTAACAGACTTACGCCCTGGTGCAAGCTCCCACACATAATCGTGGGTATACCCTCCAAGGAGACCGAGTGAGTTTGATCAACGTCGATTCCAGGTACTGTGAATACTTTCCCCTCCACAGTCACCTTGGGTAAGAACCTAGAGAGATAAGCCACTAAGATCACCACACACAACAATACAGCCTGGGGGAACAATCGTCAGTCCGATCCACACGCAAGGGCAGTGTATCTAGCCCGAACTCAACTCAAAGGCTTCCACTTATAATTGTGGGTATACCTCGGAGTGACCCCCGTAATACGTGCAATCTCTACACCGATGTCAACAAAGCAGGGTTAGTAACTCTGCCAACACCAATGCGACCTAGTGCTTGACCCTTGTGTTAGAAGGGCGTCCCAGGACAATATGTTTCAAATGGAATTTAACACTCCCTAACTCAAGATTCTATTGTGTGTTTTTTGAGCTTTTGGAGAGTGTGTCTCTCTTCCTACTCCAAAGCACTAGCCTAGCTAATATGTTGGTGTAAAAGAGCCCTAGAAAAAGTTACTAGATCAATTTTAAGATTACACAATGTTTTTAAGAGCTGTTGATTACTCAAAGGTAACGGAAGTGAAACTCATGAGGTGTGACTCTGACCCAAATAATGCAAGGATGATAATGAAATATGATTCTTTTCATTCCATGAATCCTAGCTATGGGAGAGAGAGAAAAATTTTCAAATCAACTCAAATACTTCAATGCAATGCACAATTTTCCGTTCAGATGTCAATGCAAACAATCATGTATCAATGAACAATCTCTAAATGTCTTTTTCCAATACTTCAATAAACTCTAAAATTTGATTTTGCAATGTTTTCAAAAATGACAAAAAACAAAATCTTGAAAGAAAACTTATTGTTCACTTTCCAAGAAGAACTATGATTAATGAGAAAAGAAAATCAAATCATACAGAATCAAACAATGACAACCCAACCAAATCTTTCAACGAAAGTAAAAACAAAAAGCAAACCAATGAGTCTTCCCAATGCAAGTGAAAAATGTTCTTTCGAACCACCAAGAAAATGAGAAACATAAAGCACTTAACTCTCAACCAATCACTGGTTCTCAGCCACACAGACACACTCAACTCCAGAAGCCAGAGAAAAGGAAAATGCCAATAAGAGCCAAGAAACGAAAGTCAAGCTACCAAAGGCAAGAAAGACATAGAAACCCTAAATCTATTCCAGCAAGCAAACTAAGGCAAGAGATATATAAATCAATGATCCAATAAGCCAAAAAGATGCAATTCAACTGTTCTGAGCAATTGAAAAAGTCAAAAATCAATTTCAAAATTTTCAAAAATCTTGCTCGCAGGCAAGTTGTGTTACACAGTGCGAGAAGATAGGATTCTCGCAGGCCACTTTGAAGAAATGTGCGAGGTGTTCGCACTGGACCCTATATGCAGGGTGAAAACTTGACTGGTTCTCGCAGGATGTCAATGAACACAGTGCAAGAACTTCTGAAGATAATAAATTTTTTTGAAAATGCAAGCAAAATTCAAACTGGCTTATAGACGTAGAAGGTCTCTCAGGATATCCTGAGGACTCAAACACTGACAAAACAGGAGAAAAATGAAAATAGAGCAAATGGCCACAGAAAACTCAAAAACCATAAAGAAAAAGGGAATAGTTCCTCAGTGGAGTCGCCAATTTTGTTTCAGGATAAATCCGTGAGTGCGGACACAAACCGATCTCCCTAGATCCACCTGGATCTAGAACAAAACAGGACAAAATAATACACTTTCCCTAGATCTAGCCTATTGAATGAACTAAGAGATAAGGATTATGGACATACCTTATGAACGCTTTCCTTAGATCTCTGTTGTTCCAAGCTTTGCTCCAATGCTCTTGTGCCATTCAAATCACAACAATACAAACCAATCGAAGTAAAGGCAGATCAATATATTCAATAGCTAGTCCATACATATGATCAAGGAGTTATGTAATAAAGTGACATCATTTTTATGGGAAAGGGACATATTACTGTATTGAATTAATTGAAAGTGAAACTTACAACCTGAGCCTTGATGTCGTAGGTCTCTTTTCGATAGCTCCTAGCTCTGACACACACACTTGCTCATGCATGAAGAAAATCAACCACTTTTGATGACCTTCCTGTTATCTCTAGCTGCTGTAGCATCAGTCCTCCATACAGTCTTGCACTAATTCTCCAATCAATCTCTTGCTATCTTGCTTCTTGCTTAACCTTTTCCATGAGAAATCTCCTCAATATATAGGAGAAGATAGATTAGTTACTTGGATAGGAAATGATCCCAAGATATCAGGAAAACCAGTACTTAGATAACCATTCGCTAGCCAACTCATTCTTCTCGAAGATTCCCTTCTAGAAGGCTCGAGAACTTCATCTTTTTCCTCTTTAAGAAGATGTTCGCACCCTGGCAATTAGGTACAGTGCGAACCCCTCGCACTCCAGCTTAAAGCAGCCTGCGAGAATCAGGCATTCTCGCAGGCAAGTATATAGGTAGTCTGCGAACCTCTTTTAAAATCATGATTTCTGGAAGCAGACAAGTGTAACTTTTTTCAGGAAAATGTTCTTAGTGAAGAGCTTGATTTTCCATCATCATAACATTATCATGATATCATTACGATGACCAAAATTGTGGATAACAATCGAGTGTCGCAAACATACTAGTTCCAAGCGCACGGAACACAAGGATGCTCAGGGCAAAGGGACATATGAAAGAAAAGGACACTCTGGAAAAATTCCCCAGGAGCCAAAGGTGTCAAGATGCAGAGGTAAAGTGCTATAGGGCTTGTGTATGAGGCATGCTTTAGATGGTTCAGTTGAGAGCAACATGGAGTCAGCATTAGGCCAAAAACGCGGTTATGCAAATGCGATTAATAAAACACGCAATGGTAACGCCCTTCAATGTAAGTTTAACGAGCCCAGAGAAGGTAGGCTCGTTGGTTTTTCATATTTAGAGAGTCTAAAAAAACATAAAAGGAGACTCCATTGGGGTAACTTTTTCGAAGATAGTCTAGTTGGTTCGAAAAAGGGGTCTATTCAAAACCATTTTAACGAGTGTGAGAAAAACAAGATCACTCGGCCATTTTTTTCATTTTTAAGGAGTCTGAAAAAAGCTTAACTCTTGACTCCATTAGGAATGTTCTTCTGGACCAGTTTAACGAATGTGAGAGAGTAAGGTCACTCAACGATCTTTTCAATTTTAGTGAGTCTGAAAAGAGCTTAACTATGGACTCCGTGGGGGTTCCTTTTTTGTAAATTTAGTCCCTCAGGCCCAAAAAAGGGTTAAAATGATACCTGAGAGTACTCTTCTAGAGAACTGAAGTTCCATAGAGTATACCTTTGTTCGTACAGTTGACCGTCTGGACTGAAAAAGGGGTAAACTACTGTTGGACAAACGCGACTTCAAATTTCAGTTTAACGAGCGTGAAAGGCCACAAGATCGCTCGGCAATATTTTTATGTTTAGAGGGTCTGAAAAGGGATTAAAAGAAGACCCGTTATATATTTTGGGAGTCCTGAGGGTGAGGTCAAGAGTGAAAAGGAATCATGAAAATGAGGCTCAAACTCGTAATCAGGAAAAACAACAAGGACTCCCGAGCCTACAGTGATTAGAGACAACATGGATACCCTAAGGCAACCAGGATCTACCTAGGGCATCCATGTTCCGGTAAGCTCTACCACCAAGTCGCGACACTTCTAAAGCAACTATGATGGTTTCGTGTCGCAACCTGATGGGATCGATCCTATGGCAAAGGAAAAAGACAATGAGATAGAAAATTCAAGGTATAAACCTAACCTACATGCTCAAGTTGATCCTCATAATTTTTTTTTTCACGGACCGTCGAAAATTAGCCAAAACTCCAAAAAAATGTCCCGATACCCGATCATATCCCTCCCATGCAACCCCTGAATCACTCTAAATGGTTTTTGGTTTAAAGAAAATGATAAGGGAGGCCAAAAAAGTGACAAAAATAGGCCAAAAAGTCTATAAATAGAAGCTGACAGCTCATTATCAACATTGTTGATTTGGAAATTGACTCTGGAGCCAAAAAAAAACCCTTTGTCAAAAGTGGTGATTCTGGAAGCTACAATGGACGAAACAAACTTCTGTCTGGACCAAGTAAGTACAAACTCTCTTGTCTTGCATTTTAAGTCTTTCTTTTTTCTTTAGGTTTCATTTTTTGGGGGGGCGTCGACCTTCAAAATCTCGGCCCTAGGTCCACGCGGGCTGTCTCAGGGCTGGCCGCGTGTACATTCAGGTAGAGTAAACCCTGCATGTGTGTACACACGACTGTCAATATTACAGCCCGCATGGACCCCCTTTTTGAATGAAAAAAGCTTAAAAAACAAGGGTTAACCCTCCTGAACCTTGGTCTTTTGCAGGATGTATGTCCACTGGAGAGAAAGAGAGCATGAAGAGGTTAATGAGTTGGTCGGGGAAGACCCCAATGCTGTGGCTACCTTGATTCAATGTGGGTTACTCAAGTTCTTCTTATGTCCTTTTATGCGAGCACAACCTAGGCTATTGAATGCCTTGGTTGACTACTAGAATTCAGATGCAGAGGCATTCATGTTAGAGGGGCAGTCACTGGTGTCCATGATCGAGGACATTCATTTTTTCACTGGCCTCTCTCGGAGAGGGGAACCAGTCAACTTCCAGAATTTTCCTTTGAGGCTGCATAACATAGCGGAATTGATAGGTCTTTACTGTGCGGCTGACATAGACCACTTGAGTTCCTAGGTGCCCATAAGCAATATTACTGACTTATCGCTATAGGCGATAGTGTTGCTTATTGGGTGAATCACTGGTTCTACGAATTTGGATCAAGCGTCCTGGGCACAGATGAACTGTGCAGTCCAGTGCTTAAATGCACAAATTTTTGATTGGAGCACCACATTGTTAGAATGTATGAAGAGGCAGTTGACAGATTGCCGATTGTGGACACAAAGGAACTTCGGGTTCAGGACCATTTTGTGCTCGTTCTTCTTTGAGAGAGTTCCAAGATTTAGTCCTCGAGTAGTGGTACGAGGACATCAAGCCTGTCTTCCTGCTATGTGTAGATGGGCAGTATTGCTGCCACGATAGGGTGGTGGAAGGACTAATGAGTCCTTCGATGATGATTTCTTTGCCTGGCTATCGTGATAGATCCTAGTTATCGAGGATTACCCGTATGCAGGGATTGATTTTTTGAGGGATCCTGAGATATCGGTGCCTCCTGGTGAGGAGCGAGGAGAGATGGGTAAGTCTCCATATTTGTAGTTGTTTTTATTTTTTGTGAATCATATGTAATTTTTATGTCGTTTTTGTTATATATCATTTTTTTATATACCAGAGTATTTGACAGATATGCGTTTGTTGTGTGCAGATGTGGGACCAGTGTGACCTGCTGATTATGCAAGGAACATGCGTCATCCTCAGCCAGGGGCAACACCTGCCGCCACCGGGGGACCAGCAGTAGCAAGAGATCTTCCAGTCGGGGAGGCTGAGAGGGTGTTGAGACGAGTCAAGCGAAACTTTATTGCGCTCACTCGCACAGTCCCTATGGTAGAGATTGAGGATCTGCCACCATCCATGCAGCCTCATGTAGTGGGGGCACTACGGACGTGGGTCTGATTATTTCGACGTTTAGCCAACACTGTAGATCAATATAACATGGCACACAAGCCCTAACTTTAGTTAGGCTTTTCGCGTGCCGAGAGCACTATTTTTATATATTTTTTGATGGCATAAGCCCCTTGACTCATTACTGGTCATATTTTTGAGGTGCTTGCGTCCATCTGTGTACTTTGGTTACTTATGATATTATATATGGATTTTTATGTTTTTTCGTGGCTTATGGATCTTTTTTGCGAAAAATGTATTTACATGTTTATGTGTATGTCTTTTCATATGTGTGAAAGATGCCAATCTAAAATTTGATTAGCTAGAGTATCTGTAATTTGATTTAATCTCCTAGGAACATGAAAATATGTAATATAATCAATGTTTCATTCTAAGAGACGTACCCTAAGGAATCGTCGGTGTAAAGTCGGATCATGAACACAACAGATTCTATTTAACTGAGACACAATCAGCTGAGCGTCGAGATATACCCGGAGATGAGAGATACCAAATGACAAGGCGTCATGAAGCAACTCAATAAATGCATTGTACTCGACGACATTGTTTGTGGTGTCACCTAAGTATATACCTTTGGAAGATAATAACTGGCCTTGAGGTGTAAAAATTACCCAATCTGCGAAGACGAGCCTCCGAGTGTGCCGGCTAGCACCGTCTGCGTACCCAATGAACATCTCAGATTCGCTTGACATCTGCCACAATGACGAAAGATAACATCAATGACACGTCCATAACACTAAAAGAAACTAGAAAGTAATAGTACAAAGACTATACATATGTTACAAAAAGTTACCCATGGTGACCTACCTATGAGTAATACTTCTTGAGGTAGAGTCCATTTCTAGGCTCTGCGAAAGCATTCCCTTCAAAGTCAGCCAGACAATAAACACCCTTCTTTAGAACCTCTTTTATGATGAAAGGTTCGAACCACATGGGTTTGAATTTTCCTGCCCCTAGGGGGTCCTTATCTTGATCGTAGACTAGGCTAAGGTCGCCTTTAGTGAAAATCCGAGGGAAAACAGACCTATCATACTGACACTTGAATTTATGTTTGTGAGCCTCGTTGGCCAAGGCCGCATCACGAGGCTTCTCATTGAGCTACTCCAGGTATAATAACCTCTCTTCAAGTGGAGAAGTGTCTGGCAATAATTGTATTTCCAACTTTAGAGACAGGATCTGACATTCGATAGGCAAGACTGCCTCCAGCTCATAAACGAGTTGGAAATGTGAGAAACCGGTTGCAGTCTTAACAAACTTTTGGTAAGCCCATAATGCCAAGTATAACATCAAATGCCAATTTGACTTGGCTGAGTTGATCGTTCGCTGTAGAATGGTCTTAAGAGTTTTGTTCATGGCTTCCACCTGACCATTTTATTGGGGGTAGTAGGGTGACAAATGTTTCTGCCATAACCCAAGATTTGACGTTAACTCGATCATCATCTGGTTTTGAAAGTGACTGCCATGGTCAGTGACAATCTCCCTTGGGACGCCGAACCTTGCTATTATCTGGTTGAATAAAAAGAGAGCTACAGTCTCTCCATCATCTTTAAACGTTGGCATAACTTCGACCCACTTCGTGAAGTAGTCTACGACTATGATGATGTAACGATGCTCCCTTGCTGAAGGAGGGTTGCATGTAGTATAATCAATCCCCCACTTGGTGAAGGGACCAACTATGATGATAGGAAACATGGGAGCGGGATGTGCCCTCATATTCTGAGAGAAGATTTGACACGGGTGGCACTTCTTGACCGATTCGATACAATCTTTGATAAGTGTCGGCCAAAAGTAAGTTGCTTGTAGAATATTTTGGGCTGTTGCCAACCCAGACAAATGACCGCCACAAGCTCCGGTATGGAAATCGTTAAGCACGATAACGACTTCTTTGTGAGTGAGACATCGACGCAGGATGCAGTCTATACCTCTCCGATACAATGTATCATCGGTATGAGATAATTCTTAGCCTGATGGCGTATGTGTCGACGCTCATCATGAGAAGCAAAGGTGGGGCACTTCAAATTCTGGAGATAGATAAGTATATCTCTGTACCAGGGATCCGAAGAGGTGATCAAAAACATATCTCCTATGATATGCGAATCTTCGAGCACAAGATCACCTGACTCAACTGGAAGTTCTGAAATAAGTTCTGGGAAGAGCAGTGACTTTTTGGATTTCGTTGAAACGAAATGTAAGTCAAACTCCTGGAGGATGACTATCCATCTACTGATCTTTCCGCCTATTACCCGTCGTGTCAACATGTACTGAAATGGATTCATGACAACAATAACAGTGGTCTTGCGAAACAAAACATAATGACAGAACCGTTGAACAACATGGACTGTTGCCAACACAAGCTTTTCGATATGAGAATAATTGAGTTCCAGTCCTACAAGGTCTCGACTCAGGTAATAGATGACATATTCTGAGAACAAGTCATCTTCTTGAACTAAGACCATGCCAATGGTTGACTCTGCTGCAGCCATATATAATAACAAATCCTTGTTATAGTTAGGTGGCCGGAGAAGAGGGGCAGTTGTGAGGGCATGTTTCAACGTTGTGAAAGAGCGTTGAGCGACATCGCCCTAATAAAAAGGAATGCCTTTCTTAAGTAAGCGCATAAATCCCTTGGTGATCTCAACATAGTTAGCGATGAAGCATCTTAAAAAATTCACCTTGCCCTATAGACTCTGAAGTTGAAGGATTGTGTGTGTGGGGGGGCAACTGAATTATTGCCTCAACCTTGAGAGGATCGACCATGATCCCTGTTGTTGACACTATGAAACCTAACAAACGTCCTGATGTTACGCAAAAGCTGCATTTGTTTGGATTCAAGCAAATCCGGAAGTAGCGACAACACTCAAAGATAAGTTGGAGGTGTGTGGGATGATCCGTTCCCTTACGAGATTGAGATGCTAAATCATCTAAATAGGCCTTGACTATATGCTTGAGTTCATGGAAAGAAAAATACATGGCCCGTTGAAATGTGGCTCCAACATTTTTGATACCAAAAGGCATCTTACGATACGCGAATGTACCCCATGGACAAATGAATGTTGTTTTGTGCTGGTCTTTGGGTTTGATTTGTATTTGGTTATATCCCGAAAAACCGTCCATGAAAGAGAAGGCCTCGCAACCCGCACATTCATCAATTATCTGGTCGATGAATGGTGTGGGAAAATTGTCTTTGGGACAGGCCTTGTTCAAATCACAGAAGTCCGTACATACCCAAATTGTGCCTTGTTTTTTATTGACCGACACAGGGTTTGACACCCATTGGGTCAAATGGATATGATAGATAAAACCGACTTTTAGCAGTTTCTCAACCTCAACCTTAATGGTTGCTTCTTTCTTGGGGTTAGCTGGATGAAGGTTCTGCCGGACAGGCTTAGCATCTGGATAAGTTGTGATTTCATGTTCAACTATTTTTGGATTGATGCCTGGCATTTCCTCATAAGACCAGGAAAAAACGTCACAGAATTCTTTAAAAAGATCTGTGTAGATTTGAATCTCTCTGGGGGAGTAGTCAGCTCCGACGAAAACATTCTCCATGACGCCAGGGTTTCGGGAGATATTGATCGGAAAGGTTTCAACGATAGTTGCCATATTACCCTCAGCATAAACCTCGTGTGTAGCTAAGGGGTTAATAGGACAAGACCTATCTCCCATCATAGTCAAGGTGAATTCTCTGGCTTCGATTCTGCTTAAATCTGGGAGGAAGTATGATCTGTGATGAAGATCTTCCAAAGGTTTGTCCGGACTAGTCATTTCTTCAATGACAACTTCATCAGAGGGCAAGACTAAGTCTAATGAATAAGTGTCAGCGAGAGAACCCTGAGCCTAAATAGGCTCTAGAAGTGGATCAAACTCTTGTGCAAGAGTTGGATCAGTGTTGGTTGAAGCTTGGTGGACTAAAGAGTATGCAACTTCAGTTGTGAACAAGGGCATGAACATGCCCGGGTTCCCTATCCCATCCATCGTAACCGATGGAGAAGGAATTATCCACGGATCGTCGAAGTAAGTCGTGCGGAAAGATGAAACTTGAAAAATATCAACCTTATGGTGATTGGATATAAAATTGATATTTCCTTGAGGGGGCGGGTAATCGAAGGTACCCATCAAAGATGGGCACAAACTAACCCCTATTTTGACCATGCCTGGTTGAGGATTATCAATCATCGGGACCGTGGATGCCCCCAATGAAGGGTCAGGTCTGGAGAAAGATAATTGATCGATGGTCACAATCCGACCCTCGTGTGGAAACAACAAGACCCGGAAAACTGTAGCCACCACAACTTGCATGGAATAAGTCCAACTCCTTCTTAACAAGAGGTTATAGTCGAGGGGTGCGTCGACTACTTCTACCTCGACACACACGGTCTTCCCTTCTAACTGCACGGGGAAAGAGGGAATGATACCGTGCTTGCAGAGGCTTGGGTTAGATTTTGCCCATGTTGAAATGGATTGGTTAACACAGCAGGTTGTTGCTACATCACAAACTTTTGGTCTTCTACAAATCGAGGACATAGATGGGTCGGGTGGTCTTCTGCGCACAAGTTGCATGGATACCTCTCCTTCCGTTTCTCAGTGTTGTCCCCGCCAACATTGTTGGTAGGTTTTTTATCCCCCTTACCCTTCTTTGGTTGTTTTTTCTTTTCTTCAGGCTGCTGGGTGGCCTTTGGATTAGTTGATTGCACTGTGTGTACATCCGACATTTTGGAAGGGGGAGCAGCCAAAGCAGTAGTTTGGCTGGCCGCTGTGTGTTGTATAGACAACTGCTGCAACTGCTTCGTCAATTTCTCAACGAGCTTTGTTTGTGCTGAACCAACAATACCATCGGCATGTGGTCCATCTCTTTGTCTGGTTTTATCAAGTATTGAGCATGGCGCATATGGAAAGATCTCGTATAATAAACCAGTCTAAGAATAGATTAGCTCAAGTTGTTGAGATCTCATGATGGCGTCTTCTTCGAAAAATACTCCCGATGTCGCGACGTCTTTGGATAACTGTGGGACCAAAGAATTAAGGAACCACTCGAGCAAGAATGCTGGTGGGACTGGTACCTTAATTAAACTCTTTCGACGTCTCCATTCTCGGATGTGATCAGAGATATGGTTCGCTTTTGTTTGTGAGAAATTGGCCAGCAATTCGGTGTCGACGTTGTATCTCACAGGTAACTGGAAATGGTTTAGGAAATCCATCGCCAGTTCGCTGAAGGAAGAGTATCTTGAGCGATCAAGCTCAATGTACCATTTCGTGGCACTCCCAATGAGAGTACGTTGAAACAATCACAACTATATGGAGTCGCCTTTCAACGAGTTAGATGAGCACCAAAGATGGAAGGTAGTCACATGATCTCCTGGATCTTCGTTAGGCTTGGCTTCGAACTTTGGGATGTTTGAAGGCAACTTCGTCGGCATAGGAGGCCAACGCGGATCGTGATAGATAGGGTCATTCAACAACCTTGTTAAGTCTGGCAAATGCAAGGTTGCCAGGAAGGGTAGTTTCAGTTGTTGGCGATAACCTAGGAAAAAGGGGCCTGGAGTTTGACTGGCACCAGGTTGCCAGGAAAAGTTCGGCTGCTAGCGTAGGTTTTGGTAAAAACCATGGCCATGGCCAACGTATGGATTTTGCATGTGAGGAGACATCATTGGATGATTTCCAAAATAGGACATAGATGGTTGGGCATGCATTACATTCGAAGGACTTTGAGAAGGGTTTCCCCATGTCGGTCCCATGGGGATATGCATAGTACTTTATCCGGGGTTCATTGATTGTGAAAATAATTACCCCAGATCGACATTCCTGACGAGGGAACGGATCCCTGACAAGAATTCCAAGGCCCTGATGCGGAAGAAGTTCATGGGTTGCCTCCTGTGCAGGAATAGTACCCTGCATAGGAATAGGTTGTTCGAAACCGGGATTGCCCCCACTCAGGAAATAAGTGGAAATGAAGGCGTTGTTACCAAACACATCGAACAAAGAAAACGATGTTGAACCTACTGGCATATTATGCGAAGGTGGTCCTTGAATCCCTGCTCCAAATAAACTATGGTGTGTAGGTGGCCCGACGGAAGGCTGGTGAGTGCCACCGAGTGAAGGGGACGAAGGAGGGATATGACCTCCTCCGTAAGGGAAAGTGTTAAAGGGAGTGGAAGTGCCCCCCATGTGGCCTTGCAGAGGAGTGTTAGAGCACCCTACCCCCAGACCTAAAGTCTGTGAAGTGGAGTAGGAAAGTACAGGACTTGTACCTGAACTAGGCATCCCGTATGAGAATGGAGGGCCTGTCACACTTAGTTGGAAAGGGGTTGTGGCCGCCGCCAGAGACGGGATCAGACCACTGTGCGATGTAGAAGTGGTCGAGACCATGGTGTCTTGGACTGGTGATGGTGGGCTAGGAGGTGGAAACTCTCTTGTGGTGACAACTGTAGTGGGAATTGAAGAATTCACAGAAGGAGTAACAACATTTGTTTCCATTACTGTGTGCGACACTGTATGACACTTGTAAGGATGAACTGGTATGATGGTGGGTGCCAAAAGATCAGTGGTGGAGGTTTCAACTAGACTAAAATATTTCGCTCCAAGGTCTAAAACGATCGATTCCTCCGGATGTTGGTCGGGCACAATTTCTTGTGACCCGGTTGCTTCAAAAGGCCCTTGTTGGTCTAGCTTTCTCTTTAGTGGTGGCGGGGGTGGCTCCAGTGTAACTAGCGGCATGCCAAGAAGCCTTCGTGACCGATGGAGTTCATGATCCTCCACTGTGTGAGAATATCAAAGACACTATAGGGCGTTCTAGTCATTAAAAAACAACACACACTAAAAAAGTCCCTATAAGATAAGACATGCAAACACTAAATTAATTGGAAGAACAGTTACAACAACCAACACTAGAGAAACTTACCGGTGCAAGTGCAATTCGAACATTGAAGAACCCTCCAGGTATACTCTGCAAAGCGTGGCCAGATGTTTGTCCTAGGTACCGCGGTATACCCCCACACTCACCTATGTATGTCCCTAAAAAAGATAGGCAACTAGGTTGCCAGCACGCGAACAATCACCATGCGAGTACAGTCGAAAGTCGGGTAGACCACAATGAATAGGGTATCGAGCCCGAAACTTTTCAAGGGTATCGAGAGCAAGTGGTTCAGAAGAAAAATGAGGACTTTGAATGGATTTGAGACCCACAAAGCTCCGTGGAAAATGCAATCGACAGAATCCCAAGACAAGCCCTCTATGTGTGTTCTCCATTGCGATTGGTTCAGCTTTGGAGGGGTTATCTCCTCTACCTTTCCACACGTGACCTCGTGTTTATCCCCTGTGTTAGAGGGGGGTCCTGGATAAATTTCACGATACTGGACTTCGACACTCCCTAACTCAGACTCCAATGTTTGATTTTAATAGCCTTGAAGAGTTTTCTCTCCAACCTAATCCAAGGCGCTAATCCTGAACTAGTTGGTTAACCCTACAAACATAAAAGTCTAATGAATTTTAGATTTAGCGTTAATTTTATGGCTTGTCTTATGTCAAAGGGTATGAAAGTGAAACTAGTGATGTTTGAAAGACGAAAGTAAAAAATAAATAGAAAACTGGAAACAAAAACCTTCACTTAACGCAAATTTTAAACAACTTTTCAAATTTTAATTTTTTTTCGAAGATCTTTGAACAACAAACTCAAAGAAATATTTCACTCGACTACGAGCTACTTACGATCTAAGTAAACTGCCAAGAACTTATGAAAGCAAAGACTTTTCCCTGGTTACTAATTCCAAACAACACTTTTCAATCAATCAAAGACATAAAAGATTGTTATTTTTTTATTTTTATTTGAATGCTCACAAAGCAAAAAGGAAAAATATCAACAAATCAAAACCAAGAAAAATTTCTGGCCTAAGTGCAGCTCGCAAAGAATCTGTTAAAAATCACACACCAGTAACTTAAAAATGGACTCTCACACTTGTCTAAAAGCCCTTCAAAAGAAAATTTTCATGAAAACTTCTAAATGAAAAAGAAAGCTATGGCTGAGATCAAACCTAAGCTACTGACTGCTATGACAGAGACTCAAAAAACCTGAGAGGTATGACTCTTTTCAAGGGAAAGGATGACTGCCTCACCTTCAACAAAAACTATCCTCTACAAGCACACTGTTGACAGTTCCACAACAAGCGTGTACACGCGAGCTATGTAGAGTCAGAGGGAGTGTACACGTGTGTTGGCCTTATACATGCCACGTGTATCTCTGAAACTCTAAGACAAATAAAAGACAACAATCTAAACCAGATAGAGACCACTGATACTGAGAATTAGGATTTCTTGAAGGCTCAGACACTTTCTTTAACAACAAAAAGAAAATAGTGCAAGGAAAAATTCGTAGAACAAAACAATCTGAGGTGAAACCTAAGCTATAGACTGCAAACAACAAAGACTAGAAAGAGTTCCAGAAAACCCCTGAGAATGACTAATTCTGACATGGAAGAGGATGATTGCCTCAAAAAATTTCTGGAATCATACACGCTACTGTTACTTCTTCAGCTAGAGTTCACACGCGGGTTGTAAGAATGTAGGGCACAGGTACACGCGTGTACCTATGTGGGTCTCGGAAAAAAAATTACATTCCAACAAAGAAACAAAGATGACTGGTATGGAAGACCAGAATCTCTGTTAGCTCAGACTTTGCAAAAACTTCAAAAACAACAAAGGAAACCAGTTTTTTTTTTCAAAAATACCCAAAAATATTCCCAGGAACCCTAGAGACTTCCCTAGTATGGTCGCCAATTCTGTTGTGGTGGGAAATCCCCCTACGGACTAGCATTTAGGGTTATATTGTGCATGCATATGAGATCGAAAGAATCCTACTTTCTATCGTTGTCCTAGACCTAATCCCCATTTCTTTTAAGAAAATACATGGTTAGACGAACATACCTTGTTTCAGGCGTTCGATGTCGATCCTGCTTCACACTTGATCGCTTGTTGGCAACTCTCCTCCCAAGGCTGACCTGCATACAAAACAAACAAAAAACTATACATGCATTTTACCTACAAATTAATGGGTTAGAGATTCAAACATATATTCAATAAACTATGAAGAACTCATATAGTGGGACGTGAAAAACATTTCTTTATTAATTTTAATGAATCAACTTACAATGTCGAGACCAACTATCGCTCCGCGAACCTGATCCTGGGCTCCTCTTCAACTGTCCTCCAACTTCTTTGCTTTGTATCTCTTCTTGCACAAGGATGGCTAAAGGGTTGGGACAATGGGAATGTGCAATTGGGTAGAGTTTCTTTACTATTATTCTCCTCTTCCAAATGGGACCCCTAACCCTTCTTTTATAGGCTAGAAGAAGCTAGGTATTTGGATGAACCCTCTGCCATGCATGGCTGGAAGGTTTAGTTAACTTACCCAAAGTTATGTGTTCTGTCGGTAACTTTCCTTTTTTTGTGCTTTTGTAGGTACATGTGAGCTGTTTTGGGTCAGCTAGCATGTACACGCATGCAGTAATGGAGTAGGGCACGTGGGCCTTTATAAAAGAGGTTTTTAAGAAGAGTTGTTCAATAGTGCTTTGGCAAAAAGGAATCCGAGATGGCCTGATGCCAGGTAAGCATGTCTGGTGCCAATTAGGGTTATAACAGATAGGTACCTTTGGATATGGGTACGTCGATTTTAGAATGCTATGGCTTCCATGATTTGGGTGTCGATATGGAACCTTGATAAGATGATCCTTATTGATTTGTTTGCGATTGACTTGAGTCGTTATGTTAATATGTGATATTTTTTTCATCAATGACTTCATCAATCGTGATCGATGGAACTTCAACCATCACTAGATTTGTAGATGTTTCTTTATCACTGAATTGTTTCATCAACTCAACTTTTGGAAGCTCTTCCACTGATAAGACTTCATTAGTAATGACACTTTGATTTTTAGTTTCGATCCCTTCTGTTAAGGTCGGTTTATCTTCAATTTCAACTTTTGGAATCTCTTCCCTTGATACAACTTCATTGATAACAACATTAGGTTTTTCCACATTGATTGCATTGGTGTTAGTACCCTTATCCATGTTTTGGAATTTTTGTCGTGCCTTCTCATTTTTTAACTTTTTCATTTAGTACGGTTTTATTATGATTTCTCAAACAAGAAATTTTATCATGTTTGGATGATAGTTTTTTACTGATGTTTTTTGTATCTCTTTTGTGAGTTCTTTTTGTATTGTTATTTTGTTGTTGCAACTTTTTTATTTGTTGTTGAAATTGACAAATTTCTATATCTTGCTTCTCTAATTACCTTCAAGTGTGCATAATTTCTTCTTCTTTGATGATAAGGGTTTTGCTCAAATCTCTAATTTTCCTTTGTAAATCATCATAACCTTGTTGTTGTGATCCTTTGTCCCCTTGGATTATAGTATTTTTTATATGGTTTATATAATTTAATGAGGGATTTTCTTCATCTTTTTTTATAGCTTCATTTCAAGATCTCAGACTTCCTATTGATTGTATTATTTCTGATATTTTAATTCCTTGATTTGTGTCAATCAACTCTTGAATATAATTTTTTAGGTAAGAATGATCTTTCCCTTTTAATCATTATAATATTTCTGGATATCAATTGCACACAATTTTTTATTTCTCTCTTCTAGTTGTAAAGCAATTTTGTGCATATCCACTAATTTTGTTATCATTTTGATTGGCACTTTGATGATTAGATCACTCTTTCTCTAAATTTATATAATAGATTATTCAATTCTCTAAATCGTTTTGTTGATTTTTTTTCTTCAAAATATATCCTCAATATTAAATCTTAAGTATTTTGCGTAATAATGAATATAAAAGACACAATAATCCCATAGTTAATCTACAATGATTTTTATTATATATTGGTATACTTGAATATACTTAAGTGTAATAATCAGTTACATAACTATTTTTTTTTCTTTTTTTTTTAAATATGATGCCTTATAACTCTTTTTTTTTTGTAAGTAAATAAGGGTTTTTTATTTATAATTTGGAAAAATGTACATCTGTAAAAGTATGGCCATGTGTGCTAGATGTTTATCTTTATCCAACCAGTATGTTGGCCCGCCTAGAGGGAAACCAGGCCAACATTAAAAAATGCAACAAAAACTATGTCTATAAAAGTTTATCTTCTCTATATTTCTCGAAACACCTAACTTATGCTATAAGATACTATTAAGACTGCTAACAGACCCAAATAGAAAAAACATAAAATATGTAACTAAATTATCCATCATTAGTAGCAGGAACTTGGGGTGCCTCCGGAAACTTGGTCGCTTCATGTTGAGGCTTAGGATGGGGAGGCTTGGCAGAGGAAGAGGCTCCTTTATCACCCACGATTTGGAAAACCCTACCATGTTTTTTGACAAGCCAACACGCCACAATGATAAGAAGACTGACCTGATGTTCCAGCACGTCCAATCTTTGAGAAAGATGTCTTAGTTCTCCCTCCTATGGCTTCATGCTCTGAGCCATACGGGTTTTAACATGCTAGTAAAGTTCAATAGTCCAGAAGAATTTTGAATCACGGTTTCTGGTGCATCCTAGGTCCGGGATGACCTTACCCACTTGTCTGTCAACCTCCCTATCCTCAATGCGAGCTAAAACATTCCTCACTTCTTCCTCTAGACCAACAATGAAATCCTGCATCGATTTATCAATGTCGTCCCGATAGTGCTTGACTGCCTCCTCGACCGCCATGACTACTTTGGTTTTACGCTTAGAGTCCTTACTGACCTGATGCTTTTGGAAATCCATAACTACCAGGATGCCCATAAACTGACCACCATATACCCTACGACCGAGCCCGAGCGCCTCCTGTCTCAGAATCCACCACAACAACAAAAAATCAACCCCCCAGACCAGTTGATAATTCTGCATAACCGTGGACTGTATGTGCTCCTTATCAATATGTATTCCATGCACATCCATGATGCTCCCCAGGACAAGGCCATAATCCACTTCATTGATTGTTAATGAGTTCATAATGGTCGAGAGAGGGAGGAGAAGGAGCCCTGTATTGCACATCTCGGTCATTTGGAACAACATTTAAACTCAGAGCAGGTGGTACAAGCAGAGGGGAATGAGCATTGGTCAACACAGTAAGCAAGGCTATAGACAATATGCCTCACATCAATATATGACCCTCATCACGCATGCCACCTGCCGTATCTTCATGGCCATCGGAGCCATCTGACACCTCATTCGGGTGGATGCCTTATAACTCTTTAATAAGCACCTTCAATAATACTTTTTTTTTTACAAACTTTAATGTTTCCATGTTATTCACGTTACCAATATTTTCACATTATTCACTTTTATGTGACTACTTAAATTGGTAGTGAACTGAGTACTGGTGCATGTACCTTATACTTGATTTAGGGTTTAGTATGTAACTTAGTGTACCCTTGTATACCCACCACAGTAGAGTATTGTTTGGTACTTCCCTCCCAAAATATGTAGATGTACCTTGAAATAATGTATGTGTACTTGAAATTAGGTATGCATATTTCAAAATCGAGTACTTTGGGTGTGATTTTCCTTTGACTTCGTTTTTTACAAAAATCCCAAAAATTAAAAGAAAAAGGTGCCCCCATCCTTGGAAACCCCAACTCATCACTTTTCCATACAATTTTGTGAACTCATAAACATAAAAAGACACTTTGTTTTTACATTTTTTTTTTCAACATAAAAAGAGAAACAATCCAACATTGAAGAATAAGGTTAAGGTTTTATATGCCATTTTTCTTGGGATTGTAGAGCACTTAGGCTCGTCTTATGCATACAATAGTAGAAGGGGATTCCTGTGCATCCCCTACAACATTTAGTATCAAAGTGTGCCAAAACTAAAAGTTTTCAATGAAATAGATTGAAATTGAGGAAATGGTGTATAGAGGTGGATGAATAACCTCAAGGAGATAATTATAGGAATTGAGGAGGAATATAAATAAGATAAATTTTATTAATATCCAACAAATGACCACAAAAGTAAGTAAATGGGACTGTTGAGTACCATCGTGTCGATACATAGTGGGAGCATGAAAAATGACTCCCAAGAAACCAAGATGTAGAATTTAGTGAAATAAAATGAAGTATTGCTCCACTCTAAGATAAGACAAATTGAGCATTGATAGCAAAATTAATTTTTGGGAGAAATGGACTGAATGTTTGGAATACAAATAATGTAAGTATGTTAGGATTAGTTAGCACTTTCTCCCCTAACATCCAAGGCCAAATGGACAGAACTTTGGATAGAATGATGTCTAGAAGTGGACCTAGAAGATAATCCATATTATGTACTATATTGTTTCCTAGATGAGATTTCTCATCGTTGAGGCTTGATGGTCTCATTTGATTATTGAAATAGGATTTGGAACGATGATGTTAAGGTCTCTAGAAACTAGGGATAACCCATTGAGCTAGCATTGAAATGAAAATGGGAGCCACACTTATAGTAATATGTCTTTTACTACTCTAGTGGAAGGGAGCACTAGAAATAAGGATGTGATAAAATCAGTGGAGATTGGTTTATGCGGTAGCTAGAGAATTTGGGATTGGAGTTTGAGGGCCTCCTACATGTATAGAGCTAGGAATTGTTGGTAAAAAAATTGGAAAGGGTTCGTGACTTCCTGAATAAACAATGGATTTCCCTTAGATCTCATCTTAAATTGGGCAACAAAAAATAAAGTTCTCCTATGTCTCAACCTCTTGAAGATGGCGTAATTGGTATATCCCACTCAACCGATCTAGTTGGCGCTTTGTCTCCACTCAAAATCTATATGAACCCACTTTGAATTGACCTAGGAGATGTACTGAGCATGCATTTAGTGATGATAAGTGTATGGAGGTTGAACAATGATTTCTTCCCTTAGCTCCAGGAATTGCTCTTCATAAAAGTCCATATTTAAGTGTAACATGGTTAGTGGATTTGTCTCCTGTGATCCTATTCAACTATTGACTAGTAGGTAGGAGGTGACTAGGTGCTTCAAGTGACTATTTGAATAGAGGGAGGTGGTCTATAAAAATCCCCAATGAATCCAAAATATCAGAGGCCTTGCAAATGAAATACAAACTTAGTTAGGGGGGATAGCTAAAGAAATGCACTTTAAATAATAATAGGCTAGGTATGGATACCAATCTTGACTCGTGGTCGATTCAGTGTAGCTCAAACATGATGGAGTGAGACTAGGATGAATATAGCCTCAAGGTAGAGGGGGCATGCCTTGAACTCAACAAGGATGATGGACATAGAGATTGTTTGCTTCCATCTAATGAACCATAGAAGGAGATGTGCTTGCATCCTCTCAACTGTGGCCTAGTTAGACTCTAACAAACAAGGTCCCCAAACCTATGAATCATATAGAACAATGGGATAGATAATGGAAGACATGAGATACGTCTTAGATAAAATGTCCTATAAATGATGTCGGAAATATTGTCTCTCGAGCAGGTCTAAGGAATAATAGCTCTGTTGACTTGGGTTTGAATGACATGCCTCAAGATGAAATGATGGATTGAGAACTAAACCCGTCAATATGTGTATGAGTTGGTAATATCAATATCCTCCTATCTATGGAAGAAATGGTGATTTTGGAAGATCCTTTCTGACTTGACGAAGATCATGAGCTTTGTTTATGTAGGTTTATTTTCAATTGCCAAAGGTCCTAGAAAAGGGATAATGTGTTCAATTGTCTCTGTAGATACTTAGAGGAAGAGGTTAAAAGGATCACATCATCAACAAAAATAATAATATAAATAAAGACCTAATGGAGAAGGCATTCATTACTATCTTAGATATTCTCACGGAGGAAAGAATCCAACTCATCAATGTGGATTCCAAACAAGGTGAGAGATAGTAGGCACTCATTTTTTACTCTAATAGTGCTCTTGATGAAATCTAATACTCCATGTGTTGTGTGGAGATGACCCAAGATAGTCTTTTACAAGTGCACGATGTTTGTCAGGAGAGTCTCAGAAATTTCAATGTTTGTGACCCTTTGTAATAGGGCCTCTTATAGGATTGAGTCAAATTATCTTAAAAAGTTCAAAAATGAGTAATAGAATTTTGAAGAGAAATGTTTTGCGTCCTCAATGATGGCTCAAAGTATAAGGACACGATCAATGGTTTGATAATAAGGTTGAAAACCAACCTATCCTCTATCTCAAAGGCATCTCCACTTAATCTCTAATCTTTGAGAAGGTATGACCAATGATAATTGTCCAATAATTGTTAGGATTTTCGCTAGAGCCTAATTTGATAATCAAGTGGATAGTGTGATGTGACCAAGTTTGTGGGAAACGTGTGTTGATAACAAGATTAAATAAATCAACAATGTGAAGACTATGTCTAAAGAACTCAGCTTGGAACTCATCCTCATTTACTACTCTATCACTATTCATCACTCTAACTACTTCACAAATATTCCAATGTGAGGAAAAGTATTAGGGGGTGGGAGGGGATGTAACTAGGTTGGGGGTTGCTCAAGGATATCATAGAGAGTGTAAGTATATGAGAACATGGAGTTGGGATCAATACTTGGGGTAGTGGGAGTGTTGGGGAAAGGTGGTGCACCAAAAGGTTTTGGGGGAAATGATGAAGGGAAACACACAATTCATGTCTGCTTTGTGAGGTGAAGATGTGTTTCTTGTGGCAGTGGAGGTGGTGTTTAAATTTCTTGAAATCAGGGTAGGAAAAATGATCATGAATAAAGGCATACTGAAGATGGATATAGAGGGCCTTAAAATTAGAGATATACCATTGGTTCAAAGGGAAGGAATTGGGTTTGGGAGAGGGGAAGATGGATTGGGTGAGGTGGGGATAGTTTCTATGTGTTGCTTCCCAAATGGTTAAGAAAAGGCATACAAATTTGGTGGAGGTTGACTCAAGGGATGAAAATTGGGGTTGGGGAGGGAGAGGAACAACTAGTAGAGGTGGGATGAGAAAAATTCAAGTACCCCTTGTTGAGGAGCATGGTTTGTAGTGGGTCCAATTGGAGAAAGTAGGTTGAGGGGGAGGAGCATCCTCTGAAGGGAGAAAGAGAGAAGGAAATGATCGACTAAAGGGATGGGGATGACCAATAAGTGGAGTATAAAATGGAGAAGGTCTTGGTTGGTCATGACATAATCCACTACACTAGAACCTACGCCATGGGGAAGGCATGTGATGTGGTTATAGTCTAGGAAGTAGGGGAGGTTGTTTAGGATTAGATTCTCATGAGATTCAACAAGTTGCATATGGTTTTTTCCAAATGCGGCAAGAGGCCCTAAAGCATTGTTATATGTCTAGTCAAGTCATACATATTTTGGATCAATCTCATGGGAATGTAATGCATCCTCATATCGATTGCAGAGATTGAGGTTGGGTCTCGACATTCAAATCACCTAGAAGGGTGACCTCACTTTTTGTTGAGTATTGAATAATGTTGGCATATAAATCTAGGTAAGGATCCCCAATTAAGTCGTTGTGAATGGTGAAATGAGAGGGTGTTGGGGTGAAGTGACAAACTGTAATGTAGATGTTTCTAAGGAGAGGGGATAGGCGACTCACTTGAATAAACATGAATAGAATAAGCTCATCAAAAGATACCACATAAATCCTACCTCGAAGCAAGACCTTGGTCAAACAAGCTGCAACACCTAAACCTATAACATCACTTGAGCTTTGGGTTTCCTATTTACAAGAAAAAAATCAATGGTAACCAAGGATTCCTAGTAGCACTTGAATAATACTCTCACAAGTATTGATAAAAAAAAGGATATCCAATGTATCAAGAGAACCAAATAAGATCATACTTGGTGAAGACAAAAAATCCCCATTGTCATTCCAACAACACACCAAAATCCTGGACCCCTGCTACCTCTCCTAATGAGATTTTCATATAAAGAACCTAGGATGAGACCACCTAGGAGGGGGAGTACTGAATGAATGCCCTAAGGTCCCCCATGAAAACCCATTTACCTGCCTATCATGCTATTGTAACCTACTCTTTATATAATTTAACTTTGTTACTTGTGATTTGGTAAGATCCTCATCTAAGTATAGTTTGTGAGGGAGGGGAAGAGCTTATTCATGGACCAAGGGGATCATAGTTAGTCTCTTGGAGATCTAAATCGAAGTAAGAGGGTGGAGTTAGACTCATACTGAGACCTCTCAAGGTCAATATATGAAATGTCTAGATAATTTTAGGGAATGCTATTTCAACTTGCAAGGGGCCAGGGAAGAGGTAAGGTGAGGGAAGCCCCATCACTTTCAAATTCATCTCATTGACATGTCTAGTACACTCCTCCATGAGCCTAGTGTTAGAATATAGAAGATTATGCTCGTTTTACCATTGATGATACCCTCGTCACCCAACCACAGGCCGAAGCCACCCTCTGAGCACCTTGACCTTGACAGAGAAGAGAATCCTGGTAGCAATCCAATAACCAAGAGAGGCTAATGCACCAAGCAAGAATAGAAACCAAGTTGATCAGATAATCCCACCCAGAGGCTAGTGCACACCTTCCCAGAAACTTGCACACAAGCTGCAACTGCACCTGCACAGATCCAGTTCACTCTGCACTTGCTGAGATGAGAATAATGAGAACTGGCGCCCTGTATTTATAGTATTCTAGGCAGTTTAATTGGGGCCGACTTCTCCTTCTGGGTATTAATAAATTCATATTAAATATATTTTTGCAGCCGACAACCTGTCTAGGGTTTTCTTCATTTCTTTGCTTCCTTTCGGAGTATTCTAATATCGTCATAGGTCACAATAGAGGTTCATACCTCCCGAAGCTACCATAATATTAACACTCCCTCCTAGCTAGGGAGGTATGGTCTTGAGCACAACATACCATCCAACTGGTAGCAACACGAGCACTACCATTATTATCCAACTGGATAATATCCTATGACAACTGGTACAATATCAATTGATAGAACACACCTGTGTCTATTCAGGTAGTACGCAACTACTCAAACTGTGACACATAGTCACAAATAGTGGAATACATCCACCACAGTAGTATATCTCTATTGTTTGGAGACAAGCAGTCTATGGGCCAATATTTCACTCACATATATGAGTTCTGAAAGAATATCTGCCTCACGAACAGTGGAACATATCCACCACAGTAGTTTACATCTACTGTCATATATTCTTCATAACAAACATCTGACAACAACCCGCATAGAAACAATGTTATGATAAAAACTGAATCATCTGGGCCAATCTTTCACTCACATCTGTGAGATATGAAAGAATATCTTCCCTCAGTATAGAACATCAATAATGGGCTATCTTCCCCATTCTTCGCAAAAAAGGAAGAAGGATTATTTTTGATTTCTGAGCCTGGACCATTCCTCACCCTGGGCCATTCTTCCTATACTAGTCAAAGTGTACCCTGGACAAAATGTATAAACCCTAAGGAATGTTTGGACCATTCCCCACCCTGGGCCATTCCTCCTACACTAATCAAAGTGCACCTTGGAGAGAATGTATAAACCCTAAGGAATGACTGTCCTGGACCATTCCCCACCTTGGGCCATTCCTCCTACACTAATCAAAGTGCGCCCTGGAGAGAATGTACAACCCTAAGGAATGTCTATCCTGGACCATTCCCCACACCGGGCCATTCCTCCTACACTAATAAAAGTGCGGCCTGGAGAGAATGTATAACCCTAAGGAATGACTGTCCGAACCATTTCCTCCATTAACCACACGAGGAAAAGATTGTCCTGCATCAACCTCCAAAACAAACCATTCCTCATCTTAACCGGCAAGACGGGCCAGTCTTCTTGAGTAACCCTCAAGAAGAGAGACTTCCCTAGACCACTCCCCATGTTAACCACAATGGGAAGTCACTGTCTATGATACATTAGCAATCAGACTACCTCCCATGTTAACCACAATGGGAAGTCACTGTCCATCATAAATCTCAATCCACTTTCCGAACAGGAAAGAATCTGTCCAATCTGGACTATTTTTCAATTACAAAGATAAAGAATATTTTCAGTGCTCCCTCCTAACTAGAGAGTTATTTAAATCACAAAAATAAATGTTTTTCAAGAATATTTTTTTGTACCTTCTCCTAGCTTGGAGAATCTTCCCTTTCATCTAAGGGAGTTATTTCCACGATCCCCATCTTCTCTTGGAAATATGCAAACTTGATTCTAGATAGAGATTTTTTTAGGATGTTTGCTATCTACTCATCAGTGGGGATATACTCGAGCTTTACCTCTCCTTCCTGGACTTTATCTCGAATAAAGTAGTATTTGATCTCAATGTGCTTCGACCTTTCATGAAACAATGGATGTTCTGATAATATTATACAACTCTGATTATCACAATATATTATGGTCGATTTTGGAGTCTGATCAAATAAATCAGAGATTAACTTCCTTAGCCATACTGCTTCTGTGCGTGCTTCACAAAATGCCATATACTCTGCTTCTGTTGTACTGAGTGTGACAGACTTTTGTTTCCTACTGCCCCAAGATATCATAGCGGAGCCCAAGCTGAAACACACACCTGAAGTACTCTTTTTGTCTTCTGCACTTCCTTCCCAATCATAGTCTGTGAATCCATGAAGTTGGATATCACTGGATGTGGTATATCTCAAGACATAGTTTATTGTCCCATGAATATATCTTAGGACATGCTTTGCAACTATCCAATTCTCTTGTCTAGGTTCCACCTGGAACTGACTTAATGTATTTACAATGAAGCAAATATCTGGTCGAGTATTTACCAAATACATCAATGATCTAATTAGTTGTTGATATAGAGATGGATCTACTAGATCGGAATCTTGGACTTTCACTTTTCTTATATCCGCATTCATAGGAGTGTCCATGGACTTATAGTCCATCATTCCAAACTTCTGAAGGATATTTATTTCATACTTTCCTTGTCCAAGGAATACTTCACCACGCTTCTGCCATACTTCTAGTCCCAAGTAATAATGCATGAGACCTAGATCTTTCATATCAAATTCAGAGGATAATTCCTTCTTGCACTGGATAATTAGAGATTCTTCACCTGTTATTAATAGATCATCAACATATAATAGTAGAATCATAGGTGCGTTATCCATGACTTTGTAATAAAGGTTTGGATCTGCATGACTCTTGGAGAAACCAAGTCTTGTTAGATAGTTGTCCATTCTGGCGTACCAAGCCCTTGGAGCTTGCTTGAGTCCATATAGAGATTTCTTCAATCTGCAAATGTGAGTGTCTCTGGAATGTACCTCGAATCCTTGAGGTTGTTCAATATACACTTCTTCTTCATTAGCCCCATTGAGGAAGGCTGTCTTTACATGCATCTGGTGTAGAATCCATCCCATGGAAGCGACAAGAGATATGATAGCTCTGATGGAGGTATACCTTGCCACCGGAGCAAAGGTTTCATCATAATCTTCTCCCTCCTTCTGGGAGAACCCTCTGGCCACAAATCTTGCCTTATTTTATCCACGCTTCCATCTGCTGCATGTTTGATCCTGTATATATATTTTGAGGTTACCACTGATTTTTCTTTAGGTCTGGGTACAATTTCCCATACTTCATTTTTCATAATGTATTGATGTTCTTCCGCCATATCTTCTTTCCATTGTCCCTTTTGGACTGCTTCTTCAAATGTAGTAGGTTCTTCATCTATAAGTTTCATCATGTATGCTGCATAAATTGAGAATCTTTTCGGTCTTTTACTCTTTCTGGATGTTCCTTCTAGAACCTTGATTCTTTCTGCGTCTTGTAATGTAGCTTCAAGCCAAGCTGGTCGCTTCTTGGTTTTTGGTATGATATCTGAATCAATGTTCTCACCTGGTTCCATAGGACAATCGGGTTGATCATTTTCATTATTTTCGTTTTATGTGTTTTCTTCATTTGGTTCTTCAAGTTCCTCTTCTTCTATAATTTCTTCGATGGATTTCTTGAAGGCCATCTTTTCATTGAACGTTACGTCTCTGCTAACTTATATCTTGTGTTGTTCTGGAATATATATTCTATAGGCTTTGGATGAGTCACTATATCCCATGAATATCCCCTTCTTTCCTGAGGGTTCTATTTTATTCCTTTTATCTTTGGGAATATGAGAGTAAATTGGACATCCAAATATTCTTAGATTTTCTACGTTAGGTTTCTTACTTGAGAATGCTTCTTCTGGTTTCATGTCCTTCAATATGGGATGAGGGATTTTGTTTTGTACATATATTGCCGTCATTGCTACTTCTCCCCATAGAAACATGGATAGACCTTGATCGTTAAATAAGGCTTTTACCGTTTCTTCGATAGATCTGTTCTTTCTTTCTGCTACACCGTTTTGTTGAGGATTATGAGGAACAGTCAGCTCCCTATTAATCCCTGCCGATTTGCAAAATGCAATGAACTCCTTCGAGGTGTATTCTCCTCCATTATCTATTCTAAATTTCTTTATCTTCTTGCTCGTAAGGTTTTCTAGTAGATCTAGGATTTCCTTGGATATATTGTTGTTGCTTGGGAATGGTTTCTTGATATTCTTCCCAAGAGCACATCCTTTGCAAATTCCTTCATGTGTGGATTTCAATTCTAGTATTCCTTCAACCATTTTTCTGAGGAAAGGTAATGCTTGATAATTGATATGAGCGTACCTTCTATGCCAAAGATTATTATGGTTGACTTTGTCATGTACTAGAGCTTCTTCATTTCGTTCTAGTAGTCTATACATATTTCCTTCACGACTTCCAATAACCCTAGCATCCTCTATGCTGGAATTCTTATGCCATGATAACACCTTTCCATCCATGAAGGCTATTATGTTTCCTTTGTCTTCTAAACATCATATTGATACAAGATTCTTTTCTAAACCAGGTACATATAAAACATTTCTTAAGTGAACATGATTACCTCATTCCAACTTGACAGAGGCATGTCCAAATCCTTCGACAGGGTAAGTGCTTTTGTCTCCAAGATCCACTCTGTACGATGTATTTCTCTCATTTAGATTTGAGAGTCTGGCTTGATCTCCCATCATGTGCCTAGAAGCTCCACTGTCGATTATCCACATATCATCTTCAATCATCCCGGTAAGTGTTGAGTAGTGTAAAAGACTGATTGTTTCAAACATGTCTTTGGTTGACTGGTAACTGGTCATGCCTTGATTCAAAACTTCAAATTCGTCATTTCTGTCTTCTGAGAGAGACAAGAGGTGCACTGAGTTAGGGCACATATGAATATCTTCTTCTTGGGCGAGATGCTCCATCACAAGGTGCCAGATCAGAGATTTAGGGTTTCTGCAACTACTTCTGATAGTAACACTAGCTACAGTGTTTTTGGAAGCTGCTCCTGCTAGTAACCCTAGTGACAATTCCTCAATGAGCTCAATATCTAGTGGCTATGCTTCCTTCTAGCGTTTTAGGCTGACTGAAGGGGGTGTGGACCCATAACCTATTAGAATATAGAAGATTGTGCTCGTTTTACCATTGACGATACCCTCGTCACCCAACCACAGGCCGAAGCCACCCTCCGAGCACCTTGACCTTGACAGAGAAGAGAATCCTAGTAGCAATCCAATAGCCAAGAGAGGCTAATGCACTGAGCAAGAATAGAACCCAAGCTGATTAGATAATCCCACCCAGAGGCTAGCGCACACCTTCCCAGAAACTTGCGCACAAGTTGCAACTGCACCTGTGCAGATCTAGTTCACTTTGCACTTACTGAGATGAGAATAATGAGAACTGGCGCCTTGTATTTATAGTAGTCTGGGCAATTTAACTAGGTCCGACTTCTCCTTCTGGGTATTAATAAATTCATATTAAATATATTTTTGCAGCCGACAACCTGTCTAGGGTTTTCTTCATTTCTTTGCTTCCTTCTGGAATATTCTAATCTTGTCATAGGTCACAATAGAGGTTCATACCTCCTGAAGCTACCATAATATTAACACTTAGCCTATGCTCGAAAACACATGTATTCCAATAGAGGATAGACACCTTCAGTAACCACTCACACAACTAGATCAAAGATCAACAGACCAATGTTTTGACATGGTAAAAACCCTATGGGGAAACATTCACGACCCCAACCAACATGACTACTTGGGGCATGTTATCACTCAGTTTGTAGGGTAGGCTTAGTAGCTTGGAGGTAGGACTCAAACTGGAGTAACAAGAGCTTCCCCACCCACTGTCACCTCGATGGGGAGCTCTTTCTATTCAGGGTGGCTAATCCCAAGGGAGACGTCCCTAGTAATCTGGGGTTCTGAAAGGTCTTAAGGTTTAAAGGATCAAGATGAGGGTTTTCTTTCACAGATTACTGCCAAAGGGATAGTCAAAGAAGGTATTCCACTGATAAGGGCACCTGTTTGCGAGACAAGGCAAATAAAACTAAAACGTGCAAGCAGTGGTTAGTACTTCAATTGCTAATGAATATCTTCAATATATATATATGAGCGATGATAAATGTAATTATTGACGAAGTCAATGATTGCAAATAAAGACAAAAGGCTTATAATGCTTCTTCAATAAATACAAAATGATACTTGCATTCAATGTATAAAATCAATCTTTATTATATCACAACGCAATAAATGTGCTCATACATAAATATTGTTGTTGCTGCATCACTATGCTACAAAGGTGACGTCAGCCCTAATTTTAGGTTAGTTTGAGAGGCAAGGAAGTGGACGTTTTTCAAACTAAACTAATGAAAATGTTCTACACATCAATGCCAATTGCTAGGTGACAAGGCCACAACGTTTCAAGCCAAACAATAGATCAAATAGGCATGACGTCACTAGCTAGTTAGGGTTAGTAAAGTCGCTAGGGTTAGTTAGGGTTTCAATTTAAGAGAGTTTTGAAAGATTGTTTGAACACCACAGGCTCAACGTTGCAAATTTAGACTAGTGCCTTGGGTAAATGGAGTCAAAGAGAGAGAGGCTAAAGGCTTGGAAAGATTTAAACCTAAGGATGAGAGAATTAGGTTTAATGGTGCTGCAATGGCAGGGCCACCAAATCAAAACCCTAAGGGGAGGAGGCTCATTCCAGTGTAGCTAAAGCTAGGCCTCATGCTCCTGCCTCTTTCCTTAAGACTCTTTGGCAAAAATGGCTAGCTATAAAACATAAATCTATCGCTGAAAAGTGTTGTTTGGGGCTAAGGCTTTTCAAACCCTAAGAGTCAAACCCTAGGTGTAAAATTAATTAGGCCTAGGATGCCTTCTTTCTTCAATTTATGTTTCCAACTAACTCAAGAAAAAGATGAACTATTGTAGCAATGGCTAGGCTAGGTTCTTCTTAATCAAATGGCTAAACAAGTCTTTATCATGGGGACATGAAGCAAGGACATACTTGTGTGCTTGCTCCCTAGGGTTTCAATGATTAAGCATAAAAATAACAATGTAACCATGCAT
>ML807335.1:135745-170644 GCA_009831015.1 Picea engelmannii
GGCTTGGTGACCAGATAGTGGCAATGTCATACTGCTAAATACCTATGAACATAATGGGCCGGCTCGTGATGAGACCTCCCATCCTCTTGGTTAGGTCTTGTTTTTATTATTTTTCTTAGGTTCCCTTTAGTTTCTTATCGAGAAGCTTTTTATTGCCTTCTCGGGGATCCCCTGGGCGAAGCATCTCTAGGTTTTATTTACTATGGCTTTTATCTTTTACTAACTGCTTTTACCCCTTGGGCCTTTAGCCCCTTCTTCCCACAAGACAAAGTGTAACCCTCAAAGGTCATCCTAATGGCCAGTCATCAGAAATGAAAGGAACCTAATGCATATATAAGAAGGTTATAACAATAAAATATGACACATACCATGATACCTTGGACCAATTACCTCATGGAGCAAGAGTCCTCTCCGATGCAAGCCCAGGCCGATGGCGATGGAAACTGCTACTTCTGATAGGACAAATCTGACGAAGAAGAAGAGAGATGGGCCCTCCAGGGCCATGCTCAAGTCAATCCTTCTCTCGGTACTCCATGTCTAGGACCATGTGGGCCTCGAGACATGATCTCCTAGTTATCCCTAGATATCGGGGATAACAGGGCAATTTATTAATGCAAAAGAAAATATTGCAAATATATTTACAAGAGAGTTTCTCACAATTGATTATCAATAAATGACCCTCCATGCTCTTTAAATAGAGATCATGGACCAATTTTGTGTTAAGCCACAAATCAATGTAGCTGTTAAGATCGAGGAGAATATGAACCATCAGATCACTCTATGTCAGGAACATATCGTGACCGTCAAATTACCTAACTACAAGTGCATACTAAAGAAACACAATTTTACCTAATGACACATTAGACCAAGTTGATCTTAACTAACTCCTAAGTGTCTAAATATCCTAACATCTTTCCTTAAGAACAACTTGGGATATGAATGAAGGTTTTACAAAGGAGACACAATGGGAGAAGGAAGGAGGCATTAGAGCCTATCCCCCCTTAATGACAACTTTTTGAACTCCTAACATAGATTGAAGTTTGGAAAGCTTCGCTTCTGTAAGAGACTTTGTGAAAATGTCTACAACTTGATCTTCTGTAGGGAAAAAGAGCACTCGAATAACTTGATCATGAATGAGTTTTATGATGAAGTGCATGTGAAGCTTGATGTGTTTTCTATGCTGATGTAGAAATGAATCTTTGGCGAGGTTGATGACACTTTGATTGTTGCACCAGAGGGTGGTCGGATGTTGTTGCCGGAATACAAACTCTAAAAGGTTCCATCGAATCCACAAGGCTTGTTGACTTGAATTAATCACTGCTTGATACTCTGCTTCTGTCGAAGAAAGATACATAACATGTTGTTTCGTGTAGGACCAAGTGACAGGTCCTGAACCAAGGCTGAAAACATAACCTGCAGTAGAATTTCAATCATCAAGATTTCAGGTCCAATATGAATAAGTAAAACCAACCAATAAAGGAGTCCCCCTTGAACTATAATGTATCTCGAACTGAATTGTAACCAAACATACTGAAGTATCCGTTTAGCTACTTTCCAATGGCTTTCATGGGGTGTTTACATATACCGAGCAACAAGACCAAAAAAAAAGGAAGGATCAGGATGGGTATGAGTCAAGTATAAGAGTGTGAAGTTTTCATAGTGAACCTAACTAGTAGAAAAGTCACACAAGTTTGAAAGAGAGAGAAGAGAGGAGATAAAAAGAGTGAATTGTATTAATTGTATGAGTAAAATGGTAAAATACACATGATACACTCTACATGGCTAAGTGAAGTTTCCATAGTAGTGATCTAGGTAGATATATACTGATCCAAAAATGAAAGGTATTATGAACAATGTGCCATTAACTTGATGCTCATTGATAATTAAAGAGTTCAACCATCATTAAACATGCTACAAATAAGAGAAGATAACAGTAAGAAGAAAGAGAAATAGACACAAAGAACTTGTTAACGAAGTTCACCAATGAGTGGCTACATCTATGGGTTCGTTTCTAAGTGGAGGACCACTTTATTGATCTTCAATGCTCAAGTTCTCTTTACAATTGCTCTTTTTTGTTACAAATAGGCTTTTGATCTGCTGTACAAGACCTCCTTTTGCAGATACACACATTCATCAACTATCTCCTCTCAAAGCATGCCTCAATGCTCCTCAAAACATGAGAAATGGGACATTAGTTCAAGTTGCTCTCACCTTCTCTGCAATACAAAAGTACCCTCACAATCTCAAAGGGCTTGATTTATATAGTTTTTAGGCTCAATAATGGAAGCCCAACTTCCCACAAAGATATGGCCTCTTTCTGGGGCCAAATCCCCCTCCATATGGCCAAAAAATCTCAAAAAGGGCCCAATTCTGGCCAAAACTATAACAAAAAACCCACTCTGTTACAAAAAATCAGACTAGGCCCCCTAGGCTGGGTGCGTTCCCCTTTTGGAATGGTCACATGGGACATATGGCCAAGTGCTATCCAAAAGGGTGCTAAGCGCTCGACCCCTCCAACAACGTGGTCCTTGGTCGCATGGCGGAGGACAGGCCCCTGTCGATCGACCCTGGTCGTTGGTCTTGGCACCCGGTCTCGTGGTAAAGGTTGCTGGTCTTGTGGGCTAGCCTCTGGGCCAACACTCCGGTGGCAATTGGTCTTCGCATCCAAAATTAAACCAAAAACCGTCGAGAGCTAGACAAGCCCCGCCTCGTATCTCGTTGGTCACATCCCTATGTGAAGTCGTTGGAGCCCATGAAGGTCACGGGTTTAACCCTTACCCTTGCAAAAAAATTTCATAGGCCATCATTGGCCATCCGTAGGGTGCCATGTGGAACCATCTGATTAAGCCACGTGGCAACCCATAATTGGACCATGTCACCTCTGTACCTACCCAACCATGTGGCTACCTGTCTGCCACATCCTTCGTCGTACCATCCAGTCACTTGCCATGTGTAAGTCTGTACCACCACGTGTCACTTCCACATAAACCTACCATACTTCCATGTGTCAGTCCGTACTTCCACGTTAGTCGTCGCACACCGAGTCAACTGCCATGTGTCCATCCATACTGCCACGTTAGTCGTCGTACACCCAGTCAACTACCACATGTCCATCTGTATTTCCACTTGTCGCCTCCTGATGATGCCATGTCATCATGACATCATGCTAACATCACCTGTCGTATTGTTGACGTTAGCATTGACTTTTATTGGTTGACTTTTTGCTTGTTTGGGAATTTGATCAGAATGCGATAGCTTTCACATACGGTGTCCGTTTGAGGAAAAAAATATATGGCCAGAATCAACACGACGAGATGAACACAATGGAGTTGGTTTCATCCAAATCTGAGAACTTTTATTTTTGAGATTTTTTTTGGACTTGAGGATCCTCCTGGATCATATACACTCACTGACAGAAACCAAAGTAATTTGACACCTATTCCTAGTTAACTAGTCTATGTAATCATCAATTAATTGAGTCACACGTGTGGAAGTGAGAGAAACACATGGAATCACAAGATATGTGACATCTTGGCCACATGCATGAGATATGTGCACTCCTGGTGAGGAAACCGAGGTGAACATGTAAGTGTTGGTGATAAAACCAAGGTTTCCATGCATGAGTGACCTCCACTAGTCTAACTGAGGTGTAATTGACTATGAACTGAAGAGGGAAGCACCCTATTTTGTAGGAGGCACCCTAATTTGTAGGGGAATATTATCAAGACAGAATATTCTCATCTATGGAAGTGCCCTCAACATTGGACTATCAACCTTGGGAAAAGAATTACCTAAGTGAGTGTGTAATATTTCCAA
The DNA here is from genome assembly GCA_009831015.1 of Picea engelmannii. Lineage (NCBI taxonomy): Eukaryota > Viridiplantae > Streptophyta > Pinopsida > Pinales > Pinaceae > Picea > Picea engelmannii. Next base: position 139,562 of record ML807335.1, read on the forward strand.
CACTCCCTTGAACACTACTAGGGTGTACCTGATGAATGGGTCACGACAACCAATGCCATGTTATGTACCCATTGTACAATGCATATAAGAATGAAAAAATGATAAAATAGAGGAAAGAGGGAAAANCCCCCCCAAAGTACAATGCATAAAAAATGAAGAAGGAACAAAAGAATTTGCTAAGAAACCGTGTCCTTCACTCCAAGACGATCGTGCAAGAAGTGGAACTTATTCTTAGTAAATGTCTTGGTGAAGATATATGCAATCTGTTCGATGGATGGACAATATTTCAAATCGATGATCTTGTCATGTACCATATCTTTGATGTAATGATTATGGATCTCGATGTGTTTGGTCCTCTATCACTAGACAAGGTCTCTTCAAAACTTGAGATTACTTTGACTGGCACACAAAATGATATTTAGATGGTGAAACTAGGTGTCGAGCTCAGTGAGGAAGTTTTGAAACCAAAGTTCCTAAATAGTGATGTTGATTGCTCCTCTATACTCAACCTCTACTGACAATAGAGAAATAGTTGACCTCATTTTGCTTGACCAACAAATGGGACCAGAACCCAAACTAAGCACGTACCCAGAAGTGGAATTTTGATCTGTGCTATCGCAATGCCAATCAAAATCGGTGAATCCCATGAGATCAAATGCACAACCTACTGCATAGTGGATCCCATCACTTGTGGTGTCCTAAACATATCTAAGGATGTGCTTGGTATCCTTCTAGTGTAGCTTACGTGACTCCTCCATGTACCTGGAAAATGCCCCTACTATATATGAAAGATCTAGCTGGGTGTGGGTGAGATATAGAAGGATCCCCACAAGATATAGATACAAGGTGTTTTCCACCATTGGTGTATTCCCGCCATCCTTAAGATATACCCCAAACATAAAGGATGTGGTTGTCGACTTGTAGTCGATCATGTGGAATGCAACCAAGAGATCCATGACATTCTTAGTCTGAGATAGTTTGATGCTCCTAGCATCTCGACTGATCCCGAGACCAAGGAAATAATGCAATGGACCCATGTCCATCATAGAGAACCTATCATGCAGAACGTCTTTGACCACAACAATTGCTGAGGCCGAACTTCCCGTGATCACGAGTTCATAAACGTAGATAACTAGGATCGACAAGGAGTCTGAGGTTATCAACATGTAGATGTTCAAATATGATTTGCATCTTACAAAATGCTCAGAAATAAAGTAGGCATCCATCTTCGCATACCATGCTCTAGGTGCCTGCTTGAGGCCATAGAGTGACTTTTTCAGTCAAAAAACTAAGGATGAGTTATGTATGAACCCCTGGGTCTAATCCATGTAAATATCCTATGAGATATCCTCATGAATAAATGCATTCTTCATGTCCATTTGGTGAAATTCCCACCGCATGGATGTTGTAATGACAAGGGACAATAAGATGGAGTCCATCTTTGATACGGGAGCAAAGGTCTCATAATATTCTATCCTGTGGATCTGCTGAAAATTTTTGGAAACCAATCTTTCCTGATACCTTGTCACTTGTCTGAATTCTTCCTTCTTGGTCCTGTAGACCCATATGCACATGACATGATTTTTGTCGGAAGGAAGTCAAATCAGATCCCAAGTATGGTTCTCGAGGAGAGAGTTGTACTCCTCCTGCATGGTGGATTCCTAGAAGGGATTCCTTGCAGCCTATTGCATAGGTTTGTGGGTCTGAAGTTAGAACAATATAACAATGCATGGGAATCACTAGTTCAGTAGTTGTGAGTGCATGAGGAGGATCCCCAAACTAAGACCTCATCCTCCTATGATCCGTTGGATCCCCCACAAGGTCACCTACTTCTTGTAGGGTGGTCTGTGCCGACTTGGGCATCTGCTATTGCTCATCATCATCTGAATCAGATTGGAAATTAGATACGAACCATGATTTGAATGAGTGGACTCATCATCATTGATTTCTGGTGCAGGCAGTGGTACACATGTCTCTGCATGTGGCTCCAATGGTGCATGCAAGTGAGATTCCTCAAACTGAGCATTGTGCTCAATGATGATCCTGTCAGTAGAGGGATCAAGTAACCTGTATCCCTTCACACCATATGGATACCTCGAGAATATGCATTCATTACTCTATGGATCTAATACTTTCTCTTTTCAGAGCGTACACGGTCCCATGCGTGTGATCCAAATATTCAGAAGTGGGTGACTTTCTGTTTGCTGCTGCTCCATGCCTCAAAGGGAGTCTAGTCTTTGAAATATCTATGAGGATATATGCTCTAAATTTGGTTATCACAGTTAAGTGCCTCATCCCAAAGATTGGGTGGTAGATATCTTACATGCAACATGCAAGTGGCCATCTCCTTGAGGGATCTTTTCTTCCGCTCGACTACTTCGTTTTGCTGCGGAGTGTAAGGTACTGTGTGATGCAACTGTATACTTGCCTATGGACATAGATGTTTGGAATATAGGTTCACATATTCCCCCTCATTGTCTGTGTGGAGGATTTTGATCTTTCCCCTAGATTGAGCCTCTACATGTGCTTTGAAAACTTTGAGATTCTATTTTTATTTTTTTTCTAATTTCTGACCATAATTCACCTCGTTGGAGTCCAAAATAGTCCATTGAAATGCTAGGAGTCACAATTTTCTGAAAATTAGAGAGAGCCATGGGTTTTTTCCCAATTGATGGGACTACAAGGGGGGTCATGGGTGGTGAGGGAGGTTATCATAGGATGGGGGAGGAAGCATGGAGAGGAGATATTTTATGATTAGGGGTGAGATGATGATAAGGAATACTATGGAGTAGAGGTAATGAACAAGGGAAAAGGGGATGGTACATGGGTGTATCAAGGTGAATCTATAGAGAGGGAGGGATTTGGTGTGGATGGGGGAGAGAAAGGGGAAGAGAAGGGGGAGGAAATGGGTGTCAAAATTTTGAAGTCATGGTGATGAAGCATGAGTGAGTAAGGAATGACCATGGGAAACCCCACTTAACACCATGATTAAAGAGGAATTCAACTTGAAAACTTGCATAAAGGTGTATGTAATCAACCTCAATAATAATGATTTGGAGCTCATTAGTGAGTGAGAAAATATTTATTGGAGTCAACCAATGTTTCATATTCTTTATATTAGACCCATTCTTTAGATGTTCCTTAGACATGACTAGTTTTGATGTGTGAGCACTCTCATGTTTCTTAATCCATACTCCCAAATTGCATTCACTAGAAGGGACACATGATCAAAATATCCATCAGATGCAATTTGACCTTCGATATAGAGGAGACTCTAGAGCTTGAAAAATATGAGGATGATCTACCAAATCATGTCATCATGTAGATTGATTAGCCCAGAGGAACTTAAGACTAGATGGAATGGAGAAGTATAAGAAAGTGCTTCTAAACTAGATCTAAAAGAAAATGATGAACACCATAGACAAGAAAATCATCTCATAGCACAATTTGTTTTTTTAGAAATGAGGAAATGCAAGAGTGGAAGTCCCTTTTATAACATCTTTTGCCACATCATTGCATGGATGCACTAGTTGGCCTGAATCTTAAGTTCATCTCCCACTTACAGACTAAATTTCCCCAAAATATTTAAAAAACTCCCTCTAACTAGTCATACGCTACTTTTGATCTGACAAGGCATGTATGCAACTTTATGTACACCCTTTAGCCTTCTAAAATTTTCATATGCATTTATTTGACATAAAATAATATATAAATGCAATTTTTTGGGAGGAGTTCACGAGTTTCTCCAATTCATTACCTCTTATAGCTCGTGTACAACTAGTCCAACCCACTTTTTGAAGTATAAATACATGTAATTGGGTAGAGGAGAAACAATATTCATTGAAGCATCATTATGCTAACGAATTTTCACTTGCATTTGGACACCCCTTTCATGAGTTTTTAGGATTTTCTCCTTCATTTATGGAAACCCTTGTTTTGAGTACCTTTCTCATCTATTTCGTTCATAAGAAGAGACTCATTCTCTTTCCTTGACTTGTATGGGGCGAGGAGTTAGGAGGAACAAGACATGTTTAGTGGTCTGGGTGGAGGAATCCAGATATTGGTTCTGGAGTAGTGCCGTAGCAGTATCATGTGATATATTTACATGTACTTCTTGTTGATACTTAATGAGAACTCTATTTTCCATCCATATCTTATGTTACTGATTTACTTTTATAATTTATACATGCATTTCATTATCTTGACATTGACATCTTAATCATGGTTATTATACATAGTTAGGAGTTAGTTATTATAACTACCTTCTTGGCAACACTCCCTCTCTTTGAGTGAAGGTTAGCAAGGACAACATTGGAAAAAGCAGTAAAGATTCATGAAAGAGGTCTCCTTTCAACATTTGAATCCAAGTAGGTGTTATTTTTTCTCTTTGATTATTTAGTTAGTTACATGTTCTTAACTATTTTTACCAGTTAGAGTTAGTTTTTGGGGCATCCGCTCTGTGTGATATTCTAACCCAAGATCATAACGGATTTATCCTCAAATCCGAATTGGCGATTCCATTGGGGATTTCTACTTTAGGTTAATTTAGGTGATTGATTTTCTTTTCTTTTTGTTCTTTGATTTCTTTATGTTTCTACCTTTTCAATTGTTCTTTCAGACCCTAAGCTTTCAATTTCAGGGTTTAGATCTAGTTCCTTCCAAGTCTTTCTTGAGGTTTTGGGTTATATACGTGCTTTACTTAAAACATAGTAGTGTATATACACTACTTTATAGAGTAATAAGTGGATACACACATTCCTTTCTATAGGAACATAAGCGTATATGTCCTGAGAAGTAGTTTTCTTCTACTTGTTAGTTTCTTGAAGTCTCAAGGTTTCTTTTTGGGGGGTCCCTTAGTCTCTCTGGGTTCTCTGAATCCTTTGGTTAGTCTCATAAATTAGTTAAATTTTTAAAATTGAAAAGAAAAACAAAGTTTTAGTGCTTCTTTTGCTTCTTTTAGTATTTTTGGATTTGCATGGTTGTTTGAAAGATTTTCTTTTTAGGTCTTTAGTTTCTTGATTGCCTTGACGATCTCTCTTGATGTCTAAAGATATTGATCTTAATCTTCTTACCTTTTTTCCCTGCATTTTTTTTTAAGCAAAGAATTTTTTTCTTTTCTTGGTTTTCCAGTCTTTTGCTTTGTTTTTCTTGGTAGCAAGAAATGAAAAGATAGTTTTCTTTGTAGATCGGTTTTTCACTTCGCGTTTGTTGTAGTGCATTTGTCATTGAAAAGAAAAAATCTCATTATTAACATTTTTATTTCTTTTTACATTTGCATTAAAAGGTAGTTTCACTTTAGAGCATCCGAGGTTTCTTAGGTTGCATCAGTTGTAAGTTTTCATTTCAACAAATGAAAAAGTTGTAGTTGTGCATTTTTCATTGAAAAAGAAAAGAATTGCATTTCAAATTTTTCGAGTTTGCATCAAATTGATCAATATACACTCATTTCGTTGAAGAATAAGCTCAAGTAATATGTGAAAATGTTATTATAATTGACTTTTTCACAAGAGTCTTTGAACATCTTTGGTTTTACAATTCCCTTTGAGTAAAGAACAATGAATAAAATGAATTCTTAATTAAAATTAACTAGACATTTTCTTTATAGAACCCCAACTAGTCTAGGTGTAGGGCATTGGAACAGGATTGGAGAGTTAACTCTCCAAGACCGCTCAAACTTAAACATAGATTATTGATTAATGAGCGATCAAAATCAAGTCTCACATAGGTGTTTCCCAGGAAGCTCCTTTAACACATGAGATAAATATTAGGTCACACAAAGATAAGTCAAGGAGATATCCTCTATTCTTCTTATCTGAGCCATCAAATAAACCACACTATTTTATTTGATCCAATAGATACAGACTCTAAGGACTTGAACACTTCTATGGAAGGAGTTACTAGAGTCAAGGATCTTCAAGCTAAAGGATTTTCTAGACATTTTAACCCTACTCTTATTGGGCCTCATGATCCAGTACTTGTGAATATTTCAACTACTCCAAGGTCATGGTACATTGCCAATCCTTCTCTTCATTGGTACACCATGGATACCATTGGTAATGTTTTAGTGTCTAGTGTTCCTCATAACCCCACATCGACTATTGTTGGAGGAGGAGTTTCACCTCCTCGTTCAAATACCCAAACAATAGGTACTATCCAAGCTTTGATGGTGACATAAACTAGTAGTTCTATACCTCTTCTAATTGTTCCCACTCAATCCATGAGTGCAACATCGCCTTCACCTTTTGTTTCTAGTGATTTTTTGTTTGGAACGTCGACTATGGGCACACCTCATGTCTCAACTAGTTCTGCCCCTTTATTCTCTAACCCTAGCTTTGGTGCGGGGGTTTATTCAACTCCTTTGCAAGGTTTCCTGTGGGGCAGGGAGCATATTACTCTGTCAAACCACTCTCTCAAAAGTGGATTTTTTCCATTTTTCGGGACCTTTTCACCCCTCCAATCCTTTCGTGGAGTGGGGCAATCAAATGGGTGGAGGATTTCAATCCTCCGACATGCTTGTAGGGTCAAACCCTTTCTCATTATTCAAAAATTTTGGGATTACTTCTTTCCCCTTGTTTGGGATACCGTTAAGGGGAAACCCTTTCCAGAGTTCATGGAATGTCATTAAAGGAACCTTTTATTTGCAAGGGATGCCGACAAGGTCAATCCTTTCCAATATTTTGGGAAACCGATGATTGGAGGTTTTCCTCCTTATGGTCAGGGACATCATGGTTTCTATCAAAACCATAGCCAACCTGCAAGATCTTCCTGGAAACATGGTGCCAGGAACAATCCAAGATATTATTTTCCAAGTTCTAACCAACCCAGGGGTTCCAACCCTGGAAGTTAGAATTCAATGATAGAACCTTAACTTCCTTTCTTAGAAACATTAAAATTTCTAGATTTGTCTAAAATTATGAATGATTCAATGTGTCACAACCATAATTGGCCCCCGGTCCTGACCAAACTCCCCTTGGACATTCTGAGGTTCCAAGGAAAGTATGGTAAAGATCTGGGTGATCATGTGATGAATTTCCACTTATGGTGTTCCTCTAACTCGTTAAATGATGATCCATTCGACTAAGACTATTTAAACACACTCTTACTAGGGTTACCGTGAAATGGTACATTGAGTTACAACGTTCATATTTTCACAATATTCACGATATTGCTACTGTTTTCCTCAACCATTTCCAGCTTCCTATCTAGTACGATGCTAACACCGAATTATTATCTATGTTTAAGCAAGAAAATGATACACATATCTTCGACCACATTCAAGAATGGTAGAGAAGAAAGAGGATGATAAAGGCTACAATCTCCCCTGCGTTCCTTTTGGAATGGTTCTTAAAGTCTTTGTTGCCACATATCTCCAAATACGTCTCCCTTTCAGGAGTAACTACTAAAGAGGAAGCCATTTTTCAGGCCCAACAACTAGACTTGATTTATTCTCAGTCCGGGGTCTTATATGAAATATTGTGTAATGTGTTGAGATCAAGCACTTATACTCAGATACCTAAGCCGATACCACACACTGATGGTGTTGTTGGTTCTATCGATATTACTGTCGTGGATCTGGTTGCAAACCATATGAAACAAATGACAATTCATCAAGATGCGGTTGGTCAAGCTCATGATTTGACCTATTTCCCCCTCCAAATGTTCGATACACATACTATGCAGATGACTAATCCGAAGGGTAGCCGACAACCCCGAGGAAAAAATAAAATCAAGGGTAAGAAAGGGGGAGGGAATAATAATGATGCATGCAAACTCAATAATAATGCTGGTGGGGATAAGAAGGAAAATAAGAAAGTTAAATTTCCTTGTAAGTTGTACAAAGAGGATCATCTCATGCACAAATGCCCCAAAATTGAAGAGGCCCAATGTTTTTTGGCATAACAACAACCTATTTCTGCAAGGACAACACATGTCTTTAGGAACTTCAAAGAACATAGGAAATCTGCAAGGGGAAAACGAGGGGGCACCATCATATGATGGTAATTCGTCGAATACTTATATGATGGGATAATATATTGACGTGTTGACTAGGGCTCGTAGCTATGATAACCTCAAGTCTACTTCGAAAGGAAAAGAATCCCTCAAGCTGCAGGGTCTTGTTCACATAAAGAAACCCGCAGGAGATGCAATTCCACACATATCTAAGGGTGTGTAAAAATGGTCTTCACACAATCCGAATGCTAGGGCCACTTAGAGCTACTCAATTGTAGAATATTTGTCCCATGTGTCATGTGTTATTTCATCTTTAGAAGTGATCCAAATTTTCCCTGCGCAATGAAGAACATTGTTGTTTGCGATAGGGGCTGTGGATTATTCTAGTTTTCAGGTCATCATGTTTGATACATATATTGTCAAGCCACACCTTCCTTATCATGTTGTGTTCCAGATTCAAGTCATGTACAATATGAAAACTATATTTAGGACATTTGTGGATGAGTGCACTTCTGCTTGTGTCATGTCCTTGTCATGTTGGTGATCCATTGGCTCACCTGAGCTTGCTTCGTCTCCGACTTTATTGAATGTGTCCAATGGACGATCCTTTAGGCCACATGGGATTATTTTATCCTTTCCTATCTAGTTGGGGGTTTAAATCAATTCTTTAGAAGTGGAAGTAGTCATTGCTATGCTTGATTACAACCTCTTTCTAGGATGTAGTTGGAAATATGCAATGGTGGGAGTGTCGAAATAAAACGAGGAACCTCATACCCAGGAAAAGGAGGACCACCTGGAGAACCGGCTGGGGTTTGCGGAGGTGTTGGATTAGGAGGATTCAACAGAGCATTCAACGCATGGTAACCGGGTGGTAATGTCGGGATGATATCATGAATTTGCTGGGTATTGATAGGGGGAAGAGTAGTTGCAGTAATTCCAGTTTGGACACTCGTAGTATTCGCGAGATGGGCCATTCGGGAGGAAGAAAAAAATGATAAGTGGTAGTCTCCGGTGTAGTTTCTGTCTCAGGAGACACAGGAGGATTGATTGCATAGACAGGATGTGACTTCGTACCAAAAAGAACTCGACGGAAATTACCTGACCAAAAAGGATCTTGGCCAACTACACCGTGAGAAGGCCCAACAGTTGATTCAAAAGATGTAACAACGGTTTCCTCAGAAGGATTTACTCGTCCAACAGGTCGTTCACCACGATGAATGCGATAGTCCTCTAACGTGTTAGTAACTCGAAATTCTTCTAGAGAATCAGTTCGTTCGACTTGTGGAAGTGGTGTGGTGACGACTGGAACGTCACTGGTTTCCCCAGGTGGTGAAGTAACCACATGGAATTTAGTCTGATGGGGTGAACCCTCAGGTGTACCAGTAGGTTGAGGATCGTCTAGATGTTCTGGAGATAATCCTTGCATTCTACGAGAACGCCGTGGGGGAGAAATTGTAAACAAGTGACAAGTTTCGCGAGAAAATTCCTAAGGTCAACTCCGAGAAATAAACAACACTCACTAGTAAACAAAATCTAGGAAGCAATCACCAAGCAAACAATACCTTCTAATTTCGAAGCCACTAGTTGGTGATGAAATCCAACGTCGCAACAATGAGATGAGAAGGGGCGGGGCTAAGGTGGAAAAGTTACGTTGATGACCTACTTAACAGACTTACACCCTGGTGCAAGCTCCCACACATAATCGTGGGTATACCCTCCAAGGATCCCGAGTGAGTTTGATCAACGTCGATTCCAGGTACCGTGAAGACTTTTCCCTCCAAAGTCACCTTGGGTAAGAACCTAGAGAGATAAGCCACTAAGGTCACCACACACAACAGTACATCCTGGGGGAACAATCGTCAGTCTGATCCACACGCAAGGGCAATGTATCTAGCCCGAACTCAACTCAAAGGCTTCCACTCATAATTGTGGGTATACCTCGGAGTGACCCCCGTAATACGTGCAATCTCTACACCGATGTCAACAAAGCAGGGTTAGTAACTCTGCCAACACCAATGCGACCTAATGCTTGACCCTTGTGTTAGAAGGGCATCCCAAGACAATATGTTGCAAATGGAATTTAACACTCCCTAACTCAAGATTCTATTGTGTGTTTTTTGAGATTTTGGAGAGTGTGTCTCTCTTCCTACTCCAAAGCACTAGCCTAACTAATATGTTGGTGTAAAAGAGCCCTAGAAAAAGTTACTACATCAATTTTAAGATTACACAATGTTTTTAAGAGCTGTTGATTACTCAAAGGTAAAGGAAGTGAAACTCATGAGGTGTGACTCTGACCCAAATAATGCAAGGATGATAATGAAATATGATTCTTTTCATTCCATGAATCCTAGCTATGGGAGAGAGAGAAAATTTTCCAAATCAACTCAAATACTTCAATGCAATGCACAATTTTCCGTTCAGATGTCAATGCAAACAATCATGTATCAATGAACAATCTCTAAATGTCTTTTTCCAATACTTCAATAAACTCTAAAATTTGATTTTGCAATGTTTTCAAAAATGACAAAAAACAAAATCTTGAAAGAAAACTTATTGTTCACTTTCCAAGAAGAACTCTGATTAATGAGAAAAGAAAATCAAATCATACAGAATCAAACAATGACAACCCAACCAAATCTTTCAATGAAAGTAAAAACAAAAAGCAAACCAATGAGTCTTCCCAATGCAAGTGAAAAATGTTCTTTCGAACCACCAAGCAAATGAGAAACACAAAGTACTTAACTCTCAACCAATCACTGGTTCTCAGCCACACAGACACACTCAACTCCAGAAGCCAGAGAAAAGGAAAATGCCAATAAGAGCTAAGAAACGAAAGTCAAGCTACCAAAGGCAAGAAAGACCTAGAAACCCTAAATCTATTCCAGCAAGCAAACTAAGGCAAGATATATATAAATCAATGATCCAATAAGCCAAAAAGATGCAATTCAACTGTTCTGAGCAATTGAAAAAGTCAAAAATCAATTTCAAAATTTTCAAAAATCTTGCTCACAGGCAAGCTGTGTTACACAGTGCGAGAAGATAGGATTCTCGCAGGCCACTTTGAAGCAAGGTGTGAGGTGTTCGCACTGGACCCTATATGAAGGGTGTGAACTTGAATGGTTCTTGCAGGCTGTCAATGAACACAGTGCGAGAACTTCTGAAGATAATAATTTTTTTTGAAAATGCAAGCAAAATTCAAACTGGCTTATAGACCCAGAAGGTCTCTCAGGATATCCTGAGTACTCAGACACTGACAAAACAGGAGAAAAATGCAAATAGATCAAATGGCCACATAAAACTCAAAAACCATAAAGAAAAAGGGAATAGTTCCCCAGTGGAGTCGCCAATTTTGTTTCAGGATAAATCTGTGAGTGCGGACACAAACCGATCTCCCTAGATCCACCTGGATCTAGAACAAAACATGACAGAATAATACACTTTCCCTAGATCTAGCCTATTGAATGAACTAAGAGATAAGGATTATGGACATACCTTATGAACGCTTTCCTTAGATCTCTGTTGTTCCAAGCTTTGCTCCAATGTTCTTGTGCCATTCAAATCACAACAATACAAACCAATCGAAGTAAAGGCAGATCAATATATTCAATAGCTAGTCCATACATATGATCAAGGAGTTATGTAATAAAGTGACATCATCTTTATGGGAAAGGGACATATTACTGTATTGAATTAATTGAAAGTGAAACTTACAACCTGAGCCTTGATGTCGTAGGTCTCCTTTCGATAACTCCTAGCTCTGACACACACACACTTGCTCATGCATGAAGAAAATCAACCACTTTTGATGACCTTGTTGTTATCTCTAGCTACTGTAGCATCAGTCCTCCATACAGTCTTGCACTAATTCTCCAATCAATCTCTTGCTATCTTGCTGCTTGCTTAACCTTTTCCATGAGCAATCTCCTCAATATATAGGAGAAGATAGATTAGTTACTTGGATAGAAAATGATCCCAAGATATCAGGAAAACCAATACTTATATAACCATTCGCTAGCCAACTCATTCTTCTCGAAGATTCCCTTCTAGAAGGCTCAATAAATTCATCTTTTTCCTCTTTAAGAAGATGTTCGCACCCTGGCAATTAGGTACAGTGCGAACCCCTCACACTCCAGCTTAAAGCAGCCTGCGAGAATCATAACATTATCATGATATCATCACGATGACCAAAATTGTGGATAACAATCGAGTGTCGCAAACATACTAGTTCCAAGCGCACGAAACACAAGTATGCTCAAGGCAAAGGGACATATGAAAGAAAAGGACACTCTGGAAAAATTCCCCAGGAGCCAAAGGTGTCAAGACGCAGAGGTAAAGTGCTATAGGGCTTGCGTATGAGGCATGCTTTAGATGGTTCAGTTGAGAGCAACATGGAGTCGGCATTAGGCCAAAAACGCGGTTATGCAAATGCGATTAATAAAACACGCAATGGTAACGTCCTTCAATGTAAGTTTAACGAGCCCAGAGAAGGTAGGCTCGATGGTTTTTCATATTTAGAGAGTCTAAAAAAACATAAAAGGAGACTCCATTGGGGTACCTTTTTCGAAGATAGTCTATTTGGTTCGAAAAAGGGGTAAACTAGCACCAACAATATGTCTATTCAAAACCATTTTAACGAGTGTGAGAAAAACAAGATCACTCGGCCATTTTTTTCATTTTTAAGGAGTCTGAAAAAAGCTTAACTATGGACTCCATTAGGAATGTTCTTCTGGACCAGTTTAACGAGTGTGAGAGAATAAGGTCACTCAACGATCTTTTCAATTTTAGTGAGTCTGAAAAGAGCTTAACTATGGACTCCGTGGGGGTTCCTTTTTTGTAAATTTAGTCCCTCAGGCCCAAAAAAGGGTTAAAATGATACCTGAGAGTACTCTTCTAGAGAACTGAAGTTCCATAGAGTATACCTTTGTTCGTACAGTTGACCGTCTGGACTGAAAAAGGGGTAAACTACTGTTGGACAAACGCGACTTCAAATTTCAGTTTAACGAGCGTGAAAGGCCACAAGATCGCTCGGCAATATTTTTATGTTTAGAGGGTCTGAAAAGGGATTAAAAGAAGACCCGTTATATATTTTGGGAGTCCTGAGGGTGAGGTCAAGAGTGAAAAGGAATCATGAAAATGAGGCTCAAACTCGTAATCAGGAAAAACAACAAGGACTCCCGAGCCTACAGTGATTAGAGACAACATGGATACCCTAAGGCAACCAGGATCTACCTAGGGCATCCATGTTCCGGTAAGCTCTACCACCAAGTCGCGACACTTCTAAAGCAACTATGATGGTTTCGTGTCGCAACCTGATGGGATCGATCCTATGGCAAAGGAAAAAGACAATGAGATAGAAAATTCAAGGTATAAACCTAACCTACATGCTCAAGTTGATCCTCATAATTTTTTTTTTCACGGACCGTCGAAAATTAGCCAAAACTCCAAAAAAATGTCCCGATACCCGATCATATCCCTCCCATGCAACCCCTGAATCACTCTAAATGGTTTTTGGTTTAAAGAAAATGATAAGGGAGGCCAAAAAAGTGACAAAAATAGGCCAAAAAGTCTATAAATAGAAGCTGACAGCTCATTATCAACATTGTTGATTTGGAAATTGACTCTGGAGCCAAAAAAAAACCCTTTGTCAAAAGTGGTGATTCTGGAAGCTACAATGGACGAAACAAACTTCTGTCTGGACCAAGTAAGTACAAACTCTCTTGTCTTGCATTTTAAGTCTTTCTTTTTTCTTTAGGTTTCATTTTTTGGGGGGGCGTCGACCTTCAAAATCTCGGCCCTAGGTCCACGCGGGCTGTCTCAGGGCTGGCCGCGTGTACATTCAGGTAGAGTAAACCCTGCATGTGTGTACACACGACTGTCAATATTACAGCCCGCATGGACCCCCTTTTTGAATGAAAAAAGCTTAAAAAACAAGGGTTAACCCTCCTGAACCTTGGTCTTTTGCAGGATGTATGTCCACTGGAGAGAAAGAGAGCATGAAGAGGTTAATGAGTTGGTCGGGGAAGACCCCAATGCTGTGGCTACCTTGATTCAATGTGGGTTACTCAAGTTCTTCTTATGTCCTTTTATGCGAGCACAACCTAGGCTATTGAATGCCTTGGTTGACTACTAGAATTCAGATGCAGAGGCATTCATGTTAGAGGGGCAGTCACTGGTGTCCATGATCGAGGACATTCATTTTTTCACTGGCCTCTCTCGGAGAGGGGAACCAGTCAACTTCCAGAATTTTCCTTTGAGGCTGCATAACATAGCGGAATTGATAGGTCTTTACTGTGCGGCTGACATAGACCACTTGAGTTCCTAGGTGCCCATAAGCAATATTACTGACTTATCGCTATAGGCGATAGTGTTGCTTATTGGGTGAATCACTGGTTCTACGAATTTGGATCAAGCGTCCTGGGCACAGATGAACTGTGCAGTCCAGTGCTTAAATGCACAAATTTTTGATTGGAGCACCACATTGTTAGAATGTATGAAGAGGCAGTTGACAGATTGCCGATTGTGGACACAAAGGAACTTCGGGTTCAGGACCATTTTGTGCTCGTTCTTCTTTGAGAGAGTTCCAAGATTTAGTCCTCGAGTAGTGGTACGAGGACATCAAGCCTGTCTTCCTGCTATGTGTAGATGGGCAGTATTGCTGCCACGATAGGGTGGTGGAAGGACTAATGAGTCCTTCGATGATGATTTCTTTGCCTGGCTATCGTGATAGATCCTAGTTATCGAGGATTACCCGTATGCAGGGATTGATTTTTTGAGGGATCCTGAGATATCGGTGCCTCCTGGTGAGGAGCGAGGAGAGATGGGTAAGTCTCCATATTTGTAGTTGTTTTTATTTTTTGTGAATCATATGTAATTTTTATGTCGTTTTTGTTATATATCATTTTTTTATATACCAGAGTATTTGACAGATATGCGTTTGTTGTGTGCAGATGTGGGACCAGTGTGACCTGCTGATTATGCAAGGAACATGCGTCATCCTCAGCCAGGGGCAACACCTGCCGCCACCGGGGGACCAGCAGTAGCAAGAGATCTTCCAGTCGGGGAGGCTGAGAGGGTGTTGAGACGAGTCAAGCGAAACTTTATTGCGCTCACTCGCACAGTCCCTATGGTAGAGATTGAGGATCTGCCACCATCCATGCAGCCTCATGTAGTGGGGGCACTACGGACGTGGGTCTGATTATTTCGACGTTTAGCCAACACTGTAGATCAATATAACATGGCACACAAGCCCTAACTTTAGTTAGGCTTTTCGCGTGCCGAGAGCACTATTTTTATATATTTTTTGATGGCATAAGCCCCTTGACTCATTACTGGTCATATTTTTGAGGTGCTTGCGTCCATCTGTGTACTTTGGTTACTTATGATATTATATATGGATTTTTATGTTTTTTCGTGGCTTATGGATCTTTTTTGCGAAAAATGTATTTACATGTTTATGTGTATGTCTTTTCATATGTGTGAAAGATGCCAATCTAAAATTTGATTAGCTAGAGTATCTGTAATTTGATTTAATCTCCTAGGAACATGAAAATATGTAATATAATCAATGTTTCATTCTAAGAGACGTACCCTAAGGAATCGTCGGTGTAAAGTCGGATCATGAACACAACAGATTCTATTTAACTGAGACACAATCAGCTGAGCGTCGAGATATACCCGGAGATGAGAGATACCAAATGACAAGGCGTCATGAAGCAACTCAATAAATGCATTGTACTCGACGACATTGTTTGTGGTGTCACCTAAGTATATACCTTTGGAAGATAATAACTGGCCTTGAGGTGTAAAAATTACCCAATCTGCGAAGACGAGCCTCCGAGTGTGCCGGCTAGCACCGTCTGCGTACCCAATGAACATCTCAGATTCGCTTGACATCTGCCACAATGACGAAAGATAACATCAATGACACGTCCATAACACTAAAAGAAACTAGAAAGTAATAGTACAAAGACTATACATATGTTACAAAAAGTTACCCATGGTGACCTACCTATGAGTAATACTTCTTGAGGTAGAGTCCATTTCTAGGCTCTGCGAAAGCATTCCCTTCAAAGTCGACCAGACAATAAACAACCTTCTTTAGAACCTCTTTTATGATGAAAGGTTCGAACCACATGGGTTTGAATTTTCCTGCCCCTAGGGGGTCCTTATCTTGATCGTAGACTAGGATAAGGTCGCCTTTAGTGAAAATCCGAGGGCGAACGAACCTATCATACTGACACTTGACTTTATGTTTGTGAGCCTCGTTGGACAAGGCCGCATCACGAGGCTGCTCATTGAGATGCTCCAGGTATAATAACCTCTCTTCAAGTGGAGAAGTGTCTGGCAATAATTGTATTGCCAACCTTAGAGACAGGATCTGACATTCGATAGGCAAGACTGCCTCAAGCTCGTAAACGAGTTGGAAAGGTGAGAAACCGGTTGCAGTCTTAACAAATGTTCAGTAAGCCCATAATGCCAAGTATAACATCAAATGCCAATTTGACTTGGCTGAGTTGATCATTCGCTGTAGAATGGTCTTAAGAGTTTTGTTCATGGCTTCCACCTGACCATTTTCTTGGGGGTAGTAGGGTGACGAATGTTTCTGCCATAACCCAAGATTTGACGTTAACTCGATCATCATCTGGTTTTGAAAGTGACTTCCATGGTCAGTGACAATCTCCCTTGGGACGTTGAACCTTGCTATTATCTGGTTGAATAAAAAGAGAGCTGCAGTCTCTCCATCATCTTTAAACGTTGGCATAACTTCGACCCACTTCGTGAAGTAGTCTATGACTATGATGATGTAACGATGCTCCCTTGCTGAAGGAGGGTTGCATGTAGTATAATCAATCCCCCACTTGGTGAAGGGACCAACTATGATGACAGGAAACATGGGAGCGGGATGTGCCCTCATATTTTGAGAGAAGATTTGACACGGGTGGCACTTCTTGTCCGATTCGATACAATCTTTGATAAGTGTCGGCCAGAAGTAACTTGCTTGTAGAATATTTTGGGTTGTTTCCAACCCAGACAAATGACCGCCATAGGCTCCGGTATGGAAATCGTTAAGCACGATAACGACTTCTTCGTGAGCGAGACATCGACGCAGGATACAGTCTACACGTCTCCGATACAATGTATCATCGGTATGAGATAATTCTTAGCCTGATGGCGTATGTGTCGATGCTCATCATGAGAAGCAAAGGTGGGGCACTTCAAAGTCTGGAGATAGATAAGTATATCTCTGTACCAGGGATCCGAAGAGGTGATCAAAAACATATCTCCTCTGATAGGCGACTCTTCGAGCACAAGATCACCTGACTCAACTGGAAGTTCTGAAATAAATTCTGGGAAGACCAGTGACTTTTTGGATTTCGTTGAAACGAAATGTAAGTCAAACTCCTGGAGGATTACTATCCATCTACTGATCTTTCCTCCTATTACCCGTCGTGTCAACATGTACTGAAATGGATTCATGACAACAATAACAGTGGTCTTGCGAAACAAAACATAATGATGGAACCGTTGAACAGCATGGACTGCTGCCAACACAAGCTTTTCGATATGAGAATAATTGAGTTCCGGTCCTACAAGGCCTCGACTCAGGTAATAGATGACATATTCTGAGAACAAGTCATCTTCTTGAACTAAGACCATGCCAATGGTTGACTCTGCTGCAGCCATATATAATAACAAATCCTTGTTATAGTTAGGTGGCCAGAGAAGAGGGGCAGTTGTGAGGGAATGTTTCAACGTCGTGAAAGAGCGTTGAGCGGCATCGCCCTAATAAAAAGGAATGCCTTTCTTAAGTAAGCGCATAAATCCCTTGGTGATCTCAACATAGTTAGCGATGAAGCATCTTAAAAAATTCACCTTGCCCTATGGACTCTGAAGTTGAAGGATTGTGTGTGGGGGGGGCAACTGAATTATTGCCTCAACCTTGAGAGGATCGACCATGATCCCTGTTGTTGACACTATGAAACCTAACAAACATCCTGATGTTATGCAAAAGATGCATTTGTTTGGATTCAAGCAAATCCGGAAGTAGCGACAACACTCAAAGATAAGTTGGAGGTGTGTGGGATGATCCGTTCGCTTACGAGATTGAGATGCTAAATCATCTAAATAGGCCTCGACCATATGCTTGAGGTCATGGAAAGAAAAATATGTGGCCCGTTGAAATGTGGCTCCAACATTTTTGAGACCAAAAGGCATCTTACGATACGCGAATGTACCCTATGGACAGATGAATGCTGTTTTGTGCTGGTCTTCGGGTTTGAATTGTATTTGGTTATATCCCCAAAAACCGTCCATGAAAGAGAAGGCCTCGCAACCCGCACATTCATTAATTATCTGGTCGATGAATGGTGTGGGAAAATTGTCTTTGGGACAGGCCTTGTTCAAATCACGGAAGTATGTACATACCCAAATTGTGCCTTGTTTTTTATTAACCGACACAGGGTTTGACACCCATTGGGTCAAATGGATATGATAGATAAAACCGGCTTTTAGCAGTTTCTCAACCTCAACCTTAATGGTTGCTTCTTTCTTGGGGTTAGCTGGACGAAGCTTCTGCCAGACAGGCTTGGCATCTGGATAAGTTGTGATTTCATGTTCAACTATTTTTGGATTGATGCTTGGAATTTCCTCATAAGACCAGGAAAAAACGTCGCAAAATTCTTTAAAAAGATCTGTGTAGATTTGAATCTCTCTGGGGGAGTAGTCAGCTCCGACGAAAACATTCTCCATGACACTAGGGTTTCGAGAGATATTGATCGGAAAGGTTTCAGCGATAGTTGCCATATTACCCTCAGCATAAACCTCGTGTGTAGCTAAGGGGTTAATAGGACAAGACCTATCTCCCATCATAGTCAAGGTGAATTCTCCAGCTTCGATTCTGCTTAACTCTGGGAGGAAGTATGATCTGTGATGAAGATCTTCCAAAGGTTTGTCCGGACTAGTCATTTCTTCAATGACAGCTTCATCAGAGGGCAAGACTAATTCTAATGAATAAGTGTCAGCGAGAGAACCCTGAGCCTAAATAGGCTCTAGAAGTGGATCAAATTCTTGTGCAAGAGTTGGATCAGTGTTGGCTGAAGCTTGCTGGACTAAAGAGTACGCTACTTCAGCTGCGAACAAGGGCATGAACATGCCCGGGTTCCCTATCCCATCCATCGTGACCGATGGAGAAGGAATTATCCATGGATCGTCGAAGTAAGTCGTGCGGAAAGACGAAACTTGAAAAATCTCAACCTTATGGTGATTGGATATAAAATTGATATTGTCTTGAGGGGGCGGGTAATCGAAGGTACCCATCAAATATGGGCACAAACCAACCCCTATGTTGACCATGCCTGGTTGAGGATTATCAATCATCGGGACCGTGGATGCCCCCAATGAAGGGTCAGGTCTGGAGAAAGATAATTGATCGATGGTCACAATCCGGCCCTTGTGTGGAAACAACAAGACCCGGAAAACTGTAGCCACCACAACTTGCATGGCATAAGTCCAACTCCTTCTTAACAAGAGGTTATAGTCAAGGGGCGCGTCGACTACTTCTACCTCGACACACACGATCTTCCCTCCTAACTGCATGGGGAAAGAGGGAATGATACCGTGCTTGCAGAGGCTTGGGTTAGATTTTGCCCATGTTGAAATGGATTGGTTAACACATCAGGCTGTTGCTGCATCACAAACTTTTGGTCTTGTGCAAGTCGAGAACATAGATGGTTCGGGTGGTCTTCTGCGCACAAGTTGCATGGATACCTCACCTTCCGTTTCTCAGTGTTGTCCCCGCCAGCATTATTGGTAGGTTTTTTATCCGCCTTACCCTTCTTTGGTTGCTTTTTCTTTTCTTCAGGCTGTTGGGTGGCCTTTGGATTAGCTGATTGCACTGTGTGTACATCCAACATTTTGGTAGGGGGAGCAACCAAAGTAGTAGTTTGGATGGCCGTTGTGTGTTGTATAGACAACTGCTGCAACTGCTTCGTCAATTTCTCAACGGGCTTTGTTTGTGCTGAACCAACAATACCATCGACATGTGGTCCAACTCTCTGTCTGGTTTTATCAAGTATTGAGCGTGGCGCATCTGGAAAGATCTCATATAATAAACCAGTCTGAGAATAGATTAGCTCAAGTTGTTGAGCTCTCATGATGGCGTCTTCTTCAAAAAATACTCCTGACGTCGCGACGTCTTTGGATAACTGTGGGACCAAAGAATTAAGGAACCACTCGAGCAACAATGCTGGTGGGACTGGTACCTTAATTAAACTCTTTCGACGTCTCCATTCTCGGATGTGATCAGAGATATGGTTCACTTTTATTTGTGAGAAATTGGCCAGCAATTCGGTGCCGACGTTGTATCTCACAGGTAACTGGAAATGGTTTAGGAAATCCATCACCAGTTCGTTGAAGGAAGAGTATCTTGAGTGATCAAGCTCAATGTACCATTTCGTGGCACTCCCAATGAGAGTACATTGAAACAATCACAACTATATGGAGTCGCCTTTCAACGAGTTAGATGAGCACCAAAGATGGAAGGTAGTCACATGATCTCCTGGATCTTCGTTAGGCTTGGCTTTGAACTTTGGGATGTCTGAAGGCAACTTCGTCGTCATAAGAGGCCAACGTAGATCGTGATAGATAGGGTCATTCAACAACCTTGTTAAGTCTGGAAAATGCAAGGTTTCCAGGAAGGGTAGTTTCAGTTGTTGGTGATAACCTAGGAAAAAGGGGCCTGGAGTTTGACTGGCACCAGGTTGCCAGGAAAAGTTCGGCTGCTAGCCTAGGTTTTGGTAAAAACCATGGCCATGCCCAACGTATGGATTTTGTGTGTGAGGAGACATCATTGGATGATTTCCAAAATAGGACATAGATGGTTGGGCATGCATTACATTCGAAGGACTTTGAGAAGGGTTGCCCCATGTCGGTCCCATGGGGATATGCATAGTACTTTGTCCGGGGTTCATTGATTGTGAAAAGAATTACCCCAGATCGACATTCCTGACGAGGGAACGGATCCCTGGCAAGAATTCCAAGGCCCTGATGCGGAAGAAGTTCCTGGGTTGCCTCATGTGAAGGAATAGTACCCTGCATAGGAATAGGTTGTTCGAAACCGGGATTGCCCCCAGTCAGGAGAGCAGTGGAAATGAAGGCGTTGTTACCAAACACATCGAACAAAGAAAACGGTGTTGAACCTACTGGCATATTATGCGAAGGTGGTCCTTGACTCCCTGCTCCAAATAAACTATGGTGTGTAGGCGGCCCGACGGAAGGCTGGTGAGTGCCACCGAGTGAAGGGGACGAAGGAGGGATATCACCTCCTCCGTAAGGGAAAGTGTTAAAGGGAGTGGAAGTTCCCCCCATGTGGCCTTGCAGAGGAGTATTAGAGCTCCCTATCCCCAGACCTGAAGTCTGTGAAGTGGAGTAGGAAAGTACAGGACTTGTACCTGAACTAGGCATCCCGTATGAGAATGGAGGGCCTGTCACACTTGGTTGGAAAGGGGTTGTGGCCGCCGCCAGAGATGGGATCAAACCACTGTGCGATGTATAAGAGGTCGAGACCATGGTGTCTGAGACTGGTGACGGTGGGTTAGGAGGTGGAAACTCTCTTGTGGTGACAACTGTAGTGGGAATTGAAGAATTCCCAGAAGGAGTAACAACATTTGTTTCCATTACTGTGTGTGACACTGTCTGACACTTGTAAGGATGAACCGGTATAATGGTGGGTGCCGAAAGATCAGTGGTGGAGGTTTCAAGTAGACTAAAATATTTCACTCCAAGGTCTAAAACGGTCGATTCCTCCGGATGTTGGTCGGGCACAATTTCTTGTGACCCGGTCGCTTCAAAAGACCCTTGTTGGTCTAGCTTTCGCCTTAGTGGTGGCGGGGGTGGCTCCAGTGTAACTAGCGGCATGCCAAGAAGCCTTCGTGACCGACGAAGCTCGTGATCCTCCACTGTGTGAGAATATCAAAGACACTATAGGGCGTTCTAGTCATTAAAAAACAACACACACTAAAAAATTCCCTATAAGATAAGACATGCAAACACTAAATTAATTGGAAGAACAATTACAACAACCAACACTAGAGAAACTTACCGGTGCAAGTGCAATTTGAACATGAAATCACCCTCCAGGTATACTCTGCAAAGTGTGGCCAGATGTCTGTCCTATGTATCGCAGTATACCCCCACACTCACCTATGTATGTCCCTAAAAAAGATAGGCAACTAGGTTGCCAGCACGTGAACAATCACCATGCAAGTACAGTCGAAAGTCAGGTAGACCACAATAGTAGGGTATCGAGCCCGAAACTTGTCAAGGGTATCGAGAGCAAATGGTTCAGAAGAAAAATGAGGACCTTGAATGGATTTGAGACCCACAAAGCTCCGTGGAAAATGCAATCGATAGAATCCCAAGACAAGCCCTCTATATGTGTTCTCCATTGCGATTGGTCCAGCTTTGGAGGGGTTATCTCCTCGACCTTTCCACACGCGACCTCGTGTTTATCCCCTGTGTTAGAGGGGGGTCATGGATAACTTTCACGATACTGGACTTCGACACTCCCTGACTTAGACTCCAATGTTTGATTTTAATAGCCTTGAAGAGTTTTCTCTCCAACCTAATCCAAGGCCCTAATCCTGAACTAGTTGGTTAACCCTACAAACATAAAAGTCTAATGAATTTTAGATTTAGCGTTAATTTTATGGCTTGTCTTATGTCAAAGGGTATGAAAGTGAAACTAGTTATGTTTGAAATATGAAAGTAAAAAAGAAACAGAAAACTGGAAACAAAAACCTTAACTTAACGCAAATTTTAAACAACTTTTCAAATTTTAATTTTTTTCCGAAGATCTTTGAACAACAAACTCAAAGAAATATTTCACTCGACTATGAGCTACTTACGATCTAAGTAAACTTCCAAGAACTTATGAAAGCAAAGACTTTTCCCTGGTTACTAATTCCAAACAACACTTTTCAATCAATCAAAGACATAAAAGATTGTTATTATTTTTTTTTATTTGAATGCTCACAAAGCAAAAAGGAAAAATATCAACAAGTCAAAACCAAGAAAAATTTCTGGACTAAGTGCATCTCGCAAAGAATCTGTTAAAAATCACACACCAGTAACTTAAAGATGGACTCTCACACTTGTCTAAAAGCCCTTCAAAAGAAAATTTTCATGAAAACTTCTAAATGAAAAAGAAAGCTATGGCTGAGATCAAACCTAAGCTACTGACTCCTATGACAGAGACTCAAAAAACCTGATAGGTATGACTCTTTTCAAGGGAAAGGATGACTGCCTCACCTTCAACAAAAACTATCCTCTACAAGCACACTGCTGACAGTTCCACAACAAGCGTGTACACGCGAGCTATGTAGAGTCAGAGGGAGTGTACACGTGTGCTAGCCTTATACATGCCACATGTATCTCTGAAACTCTAAGACAAATAAAATACAACAATCTAAACCAGATAGAGACCACTGATTCTGAGAATTAGGATCTCTTGAAGGCTCAGACACTTTCTTTAACAACAAAAAGTAAATAGTGCAAGGAAAAATTCGTAGAACAAAACAATCTGAGGTGAAACCTAAGCTATAGACTGCAAACAACAAAGACTAGAAAGAGTTCCAAAAAACCCCTGAGAATGACTAATTCTGACAGGGAAGAGGATGATTGCCTCAAAAAATTTCTGGAATCATACACGCTACTGTTACTTCTTCAGCTAGCGTTCACACGCGGGTTGTAAGAATGTAGGGCACAGGTACACGCGTGTACCTCTGTGGGTCTCGGAAAAAAAATTACAGTCCAACAAAGAAACAAAGATGACTGGTATGGAAGACCAGAATCTCTGTTAGCTCAGACTTTGCAGAAACTTCAAAAACAGGAAAGGAAACCAGTTTTTTTTTTCAAAAATATCCAAAAATATTCCCAGGAACCCTAGAGACTTCCCTATTATGGTCACCAATTCTGTTGTGGTGGGAAATCCCCCTACGAACTAGCATTTAGGGTTATATTGTGCATGTAGATGAGACCGAAAGAATCCTACTTTCTACCGTTGTCCTAGACCTAATCCCCATTTCTTTTAAGAAAATACATGGTTAGACGAACATACCTTGTTTCAGGCGTTCGATGTCGATCCTTCTTCACACTTGATCACTTGTTGGCAGCTCTCCTCCCAAGGCTGACCTGCATACAAAACAAACACCAAACTATACATGCATTTTACCTACAGATTAATGGGTTAGAGATTCAAACATATATTCAATAAACTATGAAGAAATCATATAGTGGGACGTGAAAAACATTTCTTTATTAATTTTAATGAATCAACTTACAATGTCGAGACCAACCATCGCTCCGCAAACCTGATCCTGGGATCCTCTTCAACTGTCCTCAAACTTCTTTGCTTTGTATCTCTTCTTGCACAAGGACGGATAAAGGGTTGGGACAATGGGAATGTGCAATTGGGTAGAGTTTCTTTACTATTATTCTCCTCTTCCAAATGGGACCCCTAACCCTTCTTTTATAGGCTAGAAGAAGCTAGGTATTTGGATGAAACCTCTGCCATGCATGGCTGGAAGGTTTAGTTAACTTACCCAAAGCTGTGTGTTATGTCAACAACTTTCCTTTTTTTGTGCTTTTGTAGGTACACGCGGGCTGTTTTGGGTCAACTAGCATGTACACGCATGCAGTAATGGAGTAGGGCACGTGGGCCTTTATAAAAGAGGTTTTTAAGAAGAGTTGTTCAACAGTGCTTTGGCAAAAAGGAATCTGATATGGCCTGATGCCAGGTAAGCATGTCTGGTGCCAATTAGGGTTATAACAGATAGGTACCTTTGGATATGGGTACGTCGATTCTAGAATTCTATGGCTTCCATGATTTGGGTGTCGATATGGAACCTTGATAAGATGATCCTTATTGATTTGTTTGCGATTGACTTGAGTCGTTATGTTAATATGTGATATTTTTTTCATCAATGACTTCATCAATCGTGATCGATGGAACTTCAACCATCACTAGATTTGTAGATGTTTCTTTATCACTGAATTGTTTCATCAACTCAACTTTTGGAAGCTCTTCCACTGATAAGACTTCATTAGTAATGACACTTTGATTTTTAGTTTCGATCCCTTCTGTTAAGGTCGGTTTATCTTCAATTTCAACTTTTGGAATCTCTTCCCTTGATACAACTTCATTGATAACAACATTAGGTTTTTCCACATTGATTGCATTGGTGTTAGTACCCTTATCCATGTTTTGGAATTTTTGTCGTGCCTTCTCATTTTTTAACTTTTTCATTTAGTACGGTTTTATTATGATTTCTCAAACAAGAAATTTTATCATGTTTGGATGATAGTTTTTTACTGATGTTTTTTGTATCTCTTTTGTGAGTTCTTTTTGTATTGTTATTTTGTTGTTGCAACTTTTTTATTTGTTGTTGAAATTGACAAATTTCTATATCTTGCTTCTCTAATTACCTTCAAGTGTGCATAATTTCTTCTTCTTTGATGATAAGGGTTTTGCTCAAATCTCTAATTTTCCTTTGTAAATCATCATAACCTTGTTGTTGTGATCCTTTGTCCCCTTGGATTATAGTATTTTTTATATGGTTTATATAATTTAATGAGGGATTTTCTTCATCTTTTTTTATAGCTTCATTTCAAGATCTCAGACTTCCTATTGATTGTATTATTTCTGATATTTTAATTCCTTGATTTGTGTCAATCAACTCTTGAATATAATTTTTTAGGTAAGAATGATCTTTCCCTTTTAATCATTATAATATTTCTGGATATCAATTGCACACAATTTTTTATTTCTCTCTTCTAGTTGTAAAGCAATTTTGTGCATATCCACTAATTTTGTTATCATTTTGATTGGCACTTTGATGATTAGATCACTCTTTCTCTAAATTTATATAATAGATTATTCAATTCTCTAAATCGTTTTGTTGATTTTTTTTCTTCAAAATATATCCTCAATATTAAATCTTAAGTATTTTGCGTAATAATGAATATAAAAGACACAATAATCCCATAGTTAATCTACAATGATTTTTATTATATATTGGTATACTTGAATATACTTAAGTGTAATAATCAGTTACATAACTATTTTTTTTTCTTTTTTTTTTAAATATGATGCCTTATAACTCTTTTTTTTTTGTAAGTAAATAAGGGTTTTTTATTTATAATTTGGAAAAATGTACATCTGTAAAAGTATGGCCATGTGTGCTAGATGTTTATCTTTATCCAACCAGTATGTTGGCCCGCCTAGAGGGAAACCAGGCCAACATTAAAAAATGCAACAAAAACTATGTCTATAAAAGTTTATCTTCTCTATATTTCTCGAAACACCTAACTTATGCTATAAGATACTATTAAGACTGCTAACAGACCCAAATAGAAAAAACATAAAATATGTAACTAAATTATCCATCATTAGTAGCAGGAACTTGGGGTGCCTCCGGAAACTTGGTCGCTTCATGTTGAGGCTTAGGATGGGGAGGCTTGGCAGAGGAAGAGGCTCCTTTATCACCCACGATTTGGAAAACCCTACCATGTTTTTTGACAAGCCAACACGCCACAATGATAAGAAGACTGACCTGATGTTCCAGCACGTCCAATCTTTGAGAAAGATGTCTTAGTTCTCCCTCCTATGGCTTCATGCTCTGAGCCATACGGGTTTTAACATGCTAGTAAAGTTCAATAGTCCAGAAGAATTTTGAATCACGGTTTCTGGTGCATCCTAGGTCCGGGATGACCTTACCCACTTGTCTGTCAACCTCCCTATCCTCAATGCGAGCTAAAACATTCCTCACTTCTTCCTCTAGACCAACAATGAAATCCTGCATCGATTTATCAATGTCGTCCCGATAGTGCTTGACTGCCTCCTCGACCGCCATGACTACTTTGGTTTTACGCTTAGAGTCCTTACTGACCTGATGCTTTTGGAAATCCATAACTACCAGGATGCCCATAAACTGACCACCATATACCCTACGACCGAGCCCGAGCGCCTCCTGTCTCAGAATCCACCACAACAACAAAAAATCAACCCCCCAGACCAGTTGATAATTCTGCATAACCGTGGACTGTATGTGCTCCTTATCAATATGTATTCCATGCACATCCATGATGCTCCCCAGGACAAGGCCATAATCCACTTCATTGATTGTTAATGAGTTCATAATGGTCGAGAGAGGGAGGAGAAGGAGCCCTGTATTGCACATCTCGGTCATTTGGAACAACATTTAAACTCAGAGCAGGTGGTACAAGCAGAGGGGAATGAGCATTGGTCAACACAGTAAGCAAGGCTATAGACAATATGCCTCACATCAATATATGACCCTCATCACGCATGCCACCTGCCGTATCTTCATGGCCATCGGAGCCATCTGACACCTCATTCGGGTGGATGCCTTATAACTCTTTAATAAGCACCTTCAATAATACTTTTTTTTTTACAAACTTTAATGTTTCCATGTTATTCACGTTACCAATATTTTCACATTATTCACTTTTATGTGACTACTTAAATTGGTAGTGAACTGAGTACTGGTGCATGTACCTTATACTTGATTTAGGGTTTAGTATGTAACTTAGTGTACCCTTGTATACCCACCACAGTAGAGTATTGTTTGGTACTTCCCTCCCAAAATATGTAGATGTACCTTGAAATAATGTATGTGTACTTGAAATTAGGTATGCATATTTCAAAATCGAGTACTTTGGGTGTGATTTTCCTTTGACTTCGTTTTTTACAAAAATCCCAAAAATTAAAAGAAAAAGGTGCCCCCATCCTTGGAAACCCCAACTCATCACTTTTCCATACAATTTTGTGAACTCATAAACATAAAAAGACACTTTGTTTTTACATTTTTTTTTTCAACATAAAAAGAGAAACAATCCAACATTGAAGAATAAGGTTAAGGTTTTATATGCCATTTTTCTTGGGATTGTAGAGCACTTAGGCTCGTCTTATGCATACAATAGTAGAAGGGGATTCCTGTGCATCCCCTACAACATTTAGTATCAAAGTGTGCCAAAACTAAAAGTTTTCAATGAAATAGATTGAAATTGAGGAAATGGTGTATAGAGGTGGATGAATAACCTCAAGGAGATAATTATAGGAATTGAGGAGGAATATAAATAAGATAAATTTTATTAATATCCAACAAATGACCACAAAAGTAAGTAAATGGGACTGTTGAGTACCATCGTGTCGATACATAGTGGGAGCATGAAAAATGACTCCCAAGAAACCAAGATGTAGAATTTAGTGAAATAAAATGAAGTATTGCTCCACTCTAAGATAAGACAAATTGAGCATTGATAGCAAAATTAATTTTTGGGAGAAATGGACTGAATGTTTGGAATACAAATAATGTAAGTATGTTAGGATTAGTTAGCACTTTCTCCCCTAACATCCAAGGCCAAATGGACAGAACTTTGGATAGAATGATGTCTAGAAGTGGACCTAGAAGATAATCCATATTATGTACTATATTGTTTCCTAGATGAGATTTCTCATCGTTGAGGCTTGATGGTCTCATTTGATTATTGAAATAGGATTTGGAACGATGATGTTAAGGTCTCTAGAAACTAGGGATAACCCATTGAGCTAGCATTGAAATGAAAATGGGAGCCACACTTATAGTAATATGTCTTTTACTACTCTAGTGGAAGGGAGCACTAGAAATAAGGATGTGATAAAATCAGTGGAGATTGGTTTATGCGGTAGCTAGAGAATTTGGGATTGGAGTTTGAGGGCCTCCTACATGTATAGAGCTAGGAATTGTTGGTAAAAAAATTGGAAAGGGTTCGTGACTTCCTGAATAAACAATGGATTTCCCTTAGATCTCATCTTAAATTGGGCAACAAAAAATAAAGTTCTCCTATGTCTCAACCTCTTGAAGATGGCGTAATTGGTATATCCCACTCAACCGATCTAGTTGGCGCTTTGTCTCCACTCAAAATCTATATGAACCCACTTTGAATTGACCTAGGAGATGTACTGAGCATGCATTTAGTGATGATAAGTGTATGGAGGTTGAACAATGATTTCTTCCCTTAGCTCCAGGAATTGCTCTTCATAAAAGTCCATATTTAAGTGTAACATGGTTAGTGGATTTGTCTCCTGTGATCCTATTCAACTATTGACTAGTAGGTAGGAGGTGACTAGGTGCTTCAAGTGACTATTTGAATAGAGGGAGGTGGTCTATAAAAATCCCCAATGAATCCAAAATATCAGAGGCCTTGCAAATGAAATACAAACTTAGTTAGGGGGGATAGCTAAAGAAATGCACTTTAAATAATAATAGGCTAGGTATGGATACCAATCTTGACTCGTGGTCGATTCAGTGTAGCTCAAACATGATGGAGTGAGACTAGGATGAATATAGCCTCAAGGTAGAGGGGGCATGCCTTGAACTCAACAAGGATGATGGACATAGAGATTGTTTGCTTCCATCTAATGAACCATAGAAGGAGATGTGCTTGCATCCTCTCAACTGTGGCCTAGTTAGACTCTAACAAACAAGGTCCCCAAACCTATGAATCATATAGAACAATGGGATAGATAATGGAAGACATGAGATACGTCTTAGATAAAATGTCCTATAAATGATGTCGGAAATATTGTCTCTCGAGCAGGTCTAAGGAATAATAGCTCTGTTGACTTGGGTTTGAATGACATGCCTCAAGATGAAATGATGGATTGAGAACTAAACCCGTCAATATGTGTATGAGTTGGTAATATCAATATCCTCCTATCTATGGAAGAAATGGTGATTTTGGAAGATCCTTTCTGACTTGACGAAGATCATGAGCTTTGTTTATGTAGGTTTATTTTCAATTGCCAAAGGTCCTAGAAAAGGGATAATGTGTTCAATTGTCTCTGTAGATACTTAGAGGAAGAGGTTAAAAGGATCACATCATCAACAAAAATAATAATATAAATAAAGACCTAATGGAGAAGGCATTCATTACTATCTTAGATATTCTCACGGAGGAAAGAATCCAACTCATCAATGTGGATTCCAAACAAGGTGAGAGATAGTAGGCACTCATTTTTTACTCTAATAGTGCTCTTGATGAAATCTAATACTCCATGTGTTGTGTGGAGATGACCCAAGATAGTCTTTTACAAGTGCACGATGTTTGTCAGGAGAGTCTCAGAAATTTCAATGTTTGTGACCCTTTGTAATAGGGCCTCTTATAGGATTGAGTCAAATTATCTTAAAAAGTTCAAAAATGAGTAATAGAATTTTGAAGAGAAATGTTTTGCGTCCTCAATGATGGCTCAAAGTATAAGGACACGATCAATGGTTTGATAATAAGGTTGAAAACCAACCTATCCTCTATCTCAAAGGCATCTCCACTTAATCTCTAATCTTTGAGAAGGTATGACCAATGATAATTGTCCAATAATTGTTAGGATTTTCGCTAGAGCCTAATTTGATAATCAAGTGGATAGTGTGATGTGACCAAGTTTGTGGGAAACGTGTGTTGATAACAAGATTAAATAAATCAACAATGTGAAGACTATGTCTAAAGAACTCAGCTTGGAACTCATCCTCATTTACTACTCTATCACTATTCATCACTCTAACTACTTCACAAATATTCCAATGTGAGGAAAAGTATTAGGGGGTGGGAGGGGATGTAACTAGGTTGGGGGTTGCTCAAGGATATCATAGAGAGTGTAAGTATATGAGAACATGGAGTTGGGATCAATACTTGGGGTAGTGGGAGTGTTGGGGAAAGGTGGTGCACCAAAAGGTTTTGGGGGAAATGATGAAGGGAAACACACAATTCATGTCTGCTTTGTGAGGTGAAGATGTGTTTCTTGTGGCAGTGGAGGTGGTGTTTAAATTTCTTGAAATCAGGGTAGGAAAAATGATCATGAATAAAGGCATACTGAAGATGGATATAGAGGGCCTTAAAATTAGAGATATACCATTGGTTCAAAGGGAAGGAATTGGGTTTGGGAGAGGGGAAGATGGATTGGGTGAGGTGGGGATAGTTTCTATGTGTTGCTTCCCAAATGGTTAAGAAAAGGCATACAAATTTGGTGGAGGTTGACTCAAGGGATGAAAATTGGGGTTGGGGAGGGAGAGGAACAACTAG
>ML807335.1:187756-241192 GCA_009831015.1 Picea engelmannii
CACAACATCAGCAATACAAAAGTGTCAAACACATCCATGGTAATTGAATCAGGCTCTTCCTATTAATTCAATAACTGTACATGGAGGTTCTTCACAGGCTCTCTCTCTCTCTCGGCTCTGTTCTCTCTTGCTCCTTGAATAATGAATGAGAAATCTCCTCAAATGTACAAAGGAGGGTGTCTATTATTCCGTTTTCCCTCTCTACAACTAACTGTCTAATCTACAGCAAAATTCTATCTACCAGCATTAAAATCAATTAAATGCCTCCCTATCTACTAATACAATACAACTGCGTTAGGTTTTGAATGCCTCGTCCAAACGACGGCGCACCAATTTCCAAGCATTTCAAAATGTGCGCGCTGGCACTGTCCAGCTGTGTGTTCTCTCTCCGTGCGTGCTGGCTCGCTTGAGGATGTGTAGATGCTCCTGCATCAGAAGGACATGACCGACTAAAGGGATGGGGATAACCAATAAGTGGAGTATAAAATGGAGGAGGTCTTGGTTGGTCATGACATAATCCACTACACTAGAACCTATGCCATGGGGAAGGCATGTGATGTGGTTATAGTCTAGGAAGTAGGAGAGGTTGTTTAGGATTAGATTCTCATGAGATTCAACAAGTTGCATAAGGTTTTTTCCAAATGCGACAAGAGGCCCTAAAGCATTGTTATATGTCTAGTCAAGTCATACATATTTTGGATCAATCTCATGGGAAGGTAATGCATCCTCATATCGATTGCAAAGATCGAGGTTGGGTCTTGACATTCAAATCACCTAGAAGGGTGACCTCACTTTTTGTTGAGTATTGAATAATGTTGGCATATAAATCTAGGTAAGGATCCCCAATTAAGTCGTTGTGATAGGTGAAATGAGAGGGTGTTGGGGTGAAGTGACAAACTATAATGTAGATGTTTCTAAGGAGAGGGGCTAGGCGACTCACTTGAATACACATGAATAGAATAAGCTCATCAAAAGATACCACATAAATCCTGCCTCGAAGCAAGACCTTGGTCAAACAAGCTGCAACACCTAAACCTATAACATCACTTGAGCTTTGGGTTTCCTATTTACAAGAAAAAAATCAATGGTAACCAAGGATGCCTAGTAGCACTTGAATACTACTCTCACAAGTCTTGATAAAAAAAAAGGATATCCAATGTATCAAGAGAACCAAATAAGATCATACTTGGTGAAGACAAAAAATCCCCATTGTCATTCCAACAACACACCAAAATCCTGGACCCCTGCTACCTCTCCTAATGATATTTTCATATAAAGAACCTAGGATGAGACCACCTAGGAGGGGGAGTACTGAATGAATGCCCTAAGGTCCCCCATGAAAACCCATTTACCTGTCTATCATGCTATTGTAACCTACTCTTTAGATAATTTTAACTCTGTTACTTGTGATTTGGTAAGATCCTCATCTAAGTATAGTTTGTGAGGGAGGGGAAGAGCTTATTCATGGCCCAAGGGGATCAAAGTTAGTCTCTTGGAGATATAAATCGAAGTAAGAGGGTGGAGTTAGACTCATACCGAGCCCTCTCAAGGTCAATATATGAAATTTCTAGATAATTTTAGGGAATGCTATTTCAACTTGCAAGGGGCCAGGGAAGAGGTAAGGTGAGGGAAGCACCATCACTTTCAAATTCATCTCATTGACATGTCTAGTACACTCCTCCATGAGCCTAGTGTTAGAATATATAAGATTATTCTCGTTTTACCATTGATGATACCCTCGTCACCCAACCACAGGCCGAATCCACCCTCCGAGCACCTTGACCTTGACAGAGAAGAGAATCCTGGTAGCAATCCAATAGCCAAGAGAGGATAATGCACCAAGCAAGAATAGAACCCAAGTTGATCAGATAATCCCACCCAGAGGCTAGCGCACACCTTCCCAGAAACTTGCACACAAGCTGCAACTGCACCTGCACAGATCCAGTTCACTCTGCACTTGCTGAGATGAGAATAATGAGAACTGGCGCCCTGTATTTATAGTATTCTGGGCAGTTTAATTGGGGCCAACTTCGCCTTCTGGGTATTAATAAATTCATATTAAATATATTTTTGCAGTCGACAACCTGTCTAGGGTTTTCTTCATTTCTTTGCTTCCTTCCGGAGTATTCTAATCTCGTCATAGGTCACAATAGAGGTTCATACCTCCCAAAGCTACCATAATATTAACACTCCCTCCTAGCTAGGGAGGTATGGTCTTGAGCACAACATACCATCCAACTGGTAGCAACACGAGCACTGTCATTATTATCCAAATGAATAATATCCTATGACAACTGGTACAATATCAATTGATAGAACACACCTGTGTCTATTAAGGTAGTACACAACTACTCAAACCGTGACACATAGTCACAAATAGTGGAATAAATCCACCACAGTAGTATATCTCTACTGTCTGGAGACAAGCAGTCTATTGGCCAATATTTCACTCACATATGTGAGTTCTGAAAGAATATATACCTCACGAACAGTGGAACATATCCACCACAGTAGTTTACATCTACTGTCATATATTCTTCATAACAAACATCTGATAACAACCTGCATAGAAATAATGTTATGATAAAAACTTAATCATCTGGGCCAATCTTTCACTCACATCTGTGAGATATGAAAGAATATCTTCCCTCAGTATAGAACATCAACAATGGGATATCTTCCCCATTCTTCTCAAACAAGGAAGAAGGATTATTTTTTATTTCTGAGCCTAGACCATTCCTCACCCTGGGCCATTCTTCCTATACCAGTCAAAGTGCACCCTAGACATAATGTATAAACCCTAAGGAATGTTTGGACCATTCCCCACCCTGGGCCATTCCTCCTACACTAATCAAAGTGCACCTTAGAGAGAATGTATAAACCCTAAGGAATGACTGTCCTGGACCATTCCCCACCCTGGGCCATTCCTCCTACACTAATCAAAGTGCGCCCTGGAGAGAATGTACAACCCCAAGGAATGTCTATCCTGGACCATTCCTCCTACACTAATAAAAGTGTGCCCTGGAGAGAATGTATAACCCTAAGGAATGACTATCCAGACCATTTCCTCCATTAACCACACGAGGAAAAGATTGTCCTGCATCAACCTCCAAAACGAACCATTCCTCATCTTAACCGGCAAGGCGTGCCAGTCTTCTTGAGTAACCCTCAAGAAGAGAGACTGCCCTAAACCACTCCCCATGTTAACCACAATGGGAAGTCACTGTCTATGATACATTAGCAATCAAACTACCTCCCATGTTAACCACAATGGGAAGTCACTGTCTGTCATAAATCTCAATCCACTTTCTGAACAGGAAAGAATCTGTCCAATCTGGACTATTTTTCAATTACAAAGATAAAAAATATTTTCAGTGCTCCCTCCTAACTAGAGAGTTATTTAAATCACAAAAATAAATGTTTTTCAAGAATATTTTTCCGTACCTTCTCCTAGCTTGGAGAATCTTCCCTTTTAGCTAAGGGAGTTATTTCCACGATCCCCATCTTCTCTTGGAAATATGCAAACTTGATTCTGGATAGAGATTTTGTCAGGATGTCTGCTGTCTTCTCATCAGTGGGGATATACTCGAGCTTTACCTCTCCTTCCTAGAATTTATCTTGAATAAAGTAGTATTTGATCTCAATGTGCTTCGACATTTCATGAAACACTAGATGTTCTGATAATGTTATACAACTCTGATTATCACAATATATTATGATTGATTTTGGAGTCTGATCAAATAAA
This sequence comes from Picea engelmannii, assembly GCA_009831015.1. Taxonomy (NCBI): domain Eukaryota; kingdom Viridiplantae; phylum Streptophyta; class Pinopsida; order Pinales; family Pinaceae; genus Picea; species Picea engelmannii. The sequence continues at coordinate 191,502 of ML807335.1, forward strand.
TCAGAGATTAACTTCCTTAGCCATACTGCTTCTGTGCGTGCTTCACAAGCTACCATATACTCTGCTTCTGTTGTACTGAGTGCGACATACTTTTGTTTCCTGCTGCCCCAAGATATCATAGCGGAGCCCAGGCTGAAACACATACCTGAAGTACTCTTTCTGTCTTCTAAACTTCCTGCCCAATCGGAGTCTGTGAATCCATGAAGTTGGATATCACTGGATGCGGTATATCTCAAGCCATAGTTTATTATCCCATGAATATATCTTAGGACATGCTTTGCAACTATCCAATGCTCTTGTCTAGGTTCCACCTGGAACTGACTTAATGTATTTACAACGAAGCAAATATCTGGTTGAGTATTTACCAAATACATCAATGATCCAATTAGTTGTCGATATAGAGATCGATCTACTAGATCGGAATCTGGGAATTTCACTTTTCTTATATCCGCATTCATAGGAGTTTCCATGGACTTACAGTCCATCATTCCAAACTTCTGAAGGATCTTTATTGCATACTTTCCTTTTCCAAGGAATACTTCACCACGCTTCTGCCATACTTCTAGTCCCAAGTAATAATGCATGAGACCTAGATCTTTCATATCAAATTCAGAGGATAATTCCTTCTTGCATTGGATAATTAGAGATTCTTCACCTGTTATTAATAGATCATCAACATATAATAGTAGAATCACAGGTGCGTTATCCATGACTTTGTAATAAAGGTTTGGATCTGCATGACTCTTGGAGAAACCAAGTCTTGTTAGATAGTTGTCCATTCTGGCGTACCAAGCCCTTGGAGCTTGCTTGAGTCCATATAGAGATTTCTTCAATATGCAAAAATGAGTGTCTCTGGAATGTACCTCGAATCCTTGAGGTTGTTCAATATACACTTCTTCTTTAATAGCTCCATTGAGGAAGGCTGTCTTTACATCCATCTGGTGTAGATTCCATCCCATGGAAGCGACAAGAAATATGATAGCTCTGATGGAGGTATATCTTGCCACCGGAGCAAAGGTTTCATCATAATATTCTCCCTCCTTCTGGGAGAACCCTCTGGCCACAAATCTTGCCTTATTTTATCCATGCTTCCGTCTGCTGCATGTTTGATCCTGTATACCCATTTTGAGGTTACCACTGATTTTTCTTTAGGTCTAGGTACAATTTCCCATACTTCATTTTTCATAATGTATTGATGTTCTTCTGCCATATCTTCTTTCCATTGTCCCTTTTGGACTACTTCTTCAAATGTAGTAGGTTCTTCATCTAGAAGTTTCATCATGTATGCTGCATAACTTGAGAATCTTTTCGGTCTTTTACTCTTTCTAGATGTTCCTTCTAGAACCTTGATTCTTTCTACATCTTGTAATGTAGCTTCAAGCCAAGCTGGTCACTTCTTGGTTTTTGGTATGATATATGAATCAATGTTCTCACCTGGTTCCATAGGATAATCAGGTTGATCCTTTTCATTATTTTCGTTTTCTATGTTTTCTTCATTTGGTTCTTCAAGTTCCTCTTCTTCTATAATTTTTTCGATGGATTTCTTGAAGGCCATCTTTTCATTGAACGTTATGTCTCTGCTAACTTCTATCTTGTGTTGTTCTGGAATATATATTCTATAGGATTTGGATGAATCACTATATCCCATGAATATCCCCTTCTTTCCTGAGGGTTCTAGTTTATTCCTTTTATCTTTGGGAATATGAGAGTAAATTGGACATCCAAATATTCTTAGATTTTCTATGTTAGGTTTCTTACATGAGAATGCTTCTTCCGGTGTCATGTCCTTCAATAAGAGATGAGGGATTTTGTTTTGTACATATATTGCCGTCATTTCTACTTCTCCCCATAGAAACATGGATAGACCTTGATCATTAAATAAGGCTTTTACCGTTTCTTTGATAGATCTGTTCTTTCTTTCTGCTACACTGTTTTGTTGAGGATTATGAGGATCAATCAGCTCCCTCTTAATCCCTGCCGATTTGAAAAATGAAATGAACTCCTTCGAGGTGTATTCTCCTCCATTATCTGTTCTAAATGTCTTTATCTTCTTGTTCGTAAGGTTTTCTATTTCTGCCTTGAATTCTTGGAACTTGTTGAATACTTCGTCTTTTAATTTCACTAGGTACAACCACATCTTTCTGGAATAGTCATCTATGAATATTACATATTAGACAGATCCTCCTAAAGATATGAATAGAATTGGACCACAAACATCTGAGTGTATTATATCTAGGATTTCCTTGGATCTATTGTTGCTGCTTGGGAATGGTTTCTTGATATTCTTCCCAAGGGCACATCCTTTGCAAATTCCTTCATGTGTGGATTTCAATTCTAGAATTCCTTCAACCATTTTTCTGAGGAAAGGTAATGCTTGATAATTGATATGAGCATACCATCTATGCCAAATCTTATTAGGGTTGACTTCGTTATGTACTGGAGCTTCTTCATTTCATTCTAGTAGTCTATACAGATTTCCGTCACGACTTCCAATAACCCTAGCATCCTCTATGCTGGAATTATTATGCCATGATAACACCTTTCCATCCATGAAGGCTATTCTGTTTTCTTTGTCTTCTAAACATCATATTGATATAAGATTCTTTTCTAAACCAGGTACATATAAAACATTTCTTAAGTGAACATGATTACCTCATTCCAACTTGACAGAGGCTTGTCCAAATCCTTCGACGGGGTAAGTGATTTTGTCTCCAAGATCCACTCTGTACGATGTCTTTCTCTCATTTAGATTTGAGAGTTTGGCTTGATCTCCCGTCATGTGCCTGGAATCTCCACTATCGATTATCCACATATCATCTTCAATCGTCCCAGTAAGTGTTGAGTAGTGTAAAAGACTGATTGTTTCACACATGTCTTCGGTTGACTGGTAACTGGTCATGCCTTGATTCAAAACTTCAACTTCGTCATTTCTGTCTTCTGAGAGAGACAAGAGGTGCACTGAGTTAGGGAACATCTGAATATATTCTTCTTGGGCGATATGCTCCATCACAAGGTGCCAGATCGGAGATTTAGTGTTTCTGCAACTGCTTCTTCTAGTAACACTAACTGCAGTGTTTTTGGAAGTTGCTCCTGCTAGTAACCTTAGTGACAGTTCCTCAATGAGCTCAATATCTAGCAGCTATCCTTCCTTCTAGCGTTTTAGGCTGAATGAAGGGGGTGTGGGCCCATAACATGTTAGAATATAGAAGCTTGTGCTCGTTTTACCATTGACGATACCCTCGTCACCCAACCACAGGCCGAAGCCACCCTCCGAGCACCTTGACCTTGATAGAGAAGAGAATCCTGGTAGCAATCTAATAGCCAAGAGAGGCTAATGCACCAAGAAAGAATAGAACCCAAGCTGATCAGATAATCCCACCCAGAGGCTAGCGCACACCTTCCCAGAAACTTACGCACAAGATGCAACTGCACCTGCGTAGATCTAGTTCACTCTGCACTTGCTGAGATGAGAATAATGAGAACTGGTGCCCTGTATTTATAGTAGTCTGGGCAGTTTAACTGGGGACGACTTCTCCTTCTGGGTATTAATAAATTCATATTAAATATATTTTTGCAGCCGACAACCTGTCTAGGGTTTTCTTCATTTCTTACTTCCTTCTGGAGTATTCTAATCTTGTCATAGGTCACAATAGAGGTTCATACCTTCTGAAGCTACCATAATATTAACACTTAGCCTATGCTCGAAAACACATGTATTCCAACAGAGGACAGACACCTTCAGTAACCACTCACACAACCAGATCAAAGATCAACATACCAATGTTTTGACGTGGTAAAAACCTTATGGGGAAACATTCACGACCCTAACCAACATGACTACTTGGGGCAATTTATTAATGCAAAAGAAAATATTGAAAATATATTTACAAGAGAGTTTCTCACAATTGATCATCAGTAAATGACCCTCCATGCTCTTTAAATAGAGACCATGGACCAATTTGGTGTTAAGCCACAAATCAATGTAGCTGTTAAGATCGAGGAGAATATGAACCATCAGATCACTCTATGTCGGGAACATATCGTGACCGTCAAATTACCTAACTACAAGTGCATACTAAAGAAACACAATTTTACCTAATGACACATTAGACCAAGTTGATCTTAACTAACTCCTAAGTGTTTAAATATCCTAACATCTTTCCTTAAGAACAACTTGGGATATGAATGAAGGTTTTACAAAGGAGACACAATGGGAGAAGGAAGGAGGCATTAGAGCATATCCCCCCTTAATGACAACTTTCTGAACTTCTAACATAGATTGAAGTTTGGAAAGCTTCTCTTCTGTAAGAGACTTTGTGAAAATGTCTGCAACTTGATCTTCTATAGGGAAAAAGAGCACTCGAATAACTTGATCATGAATGAGTTTTATGATGAAGTGCATGTGAAGCTTGATGTGTTTTCTATGCTGATGTAGAAATGAATCTTTGGCGAGGTTGATGACACTTTGATTGTTGCACTAGAGGGTGGTCAAATGTTGTTGCCGGAATACAAACTCTAAAAGGTTCCATCGAATCCACAAGGCTTGTTGACTTGAATTAATCATTGCTTGATACTCTGCTTCTGTCGAAGAAAGATACATAACATGTTGTTTCTTGTAGGACCAAGTGACAGGTCCTGAACCAAGGTTGAAAACATAACCTGCAGTAGAATTTCAATCATCAAGATTTCAGGTCCAATATGAATAAGTAAAACCAACCAATAAAGGAGTCCCCCTTGAACTATAATGTATCTCAAACTGAATTGTAACCAAACATACTGAAGTATCCATTTAGCTACTTTCCAATGGTTTTCATGGGGTGTTTACATATACCGAGCAACAAGACCAAAAAAAAAGGAAGGATCGGGATGGGTATGAGTCAAGTATAAGAGTGTGAAGTTTTCATAGTGAACCTAACTAGTAGAAAAGTCACACAAGCTTGCAAGAGAGATAAGAGAGGAGATAAAAAGAGTGAATTGTATTAACTGTATGAGTAAAATGGTAAAATACACATGATACACTCTACATGGCTAAGTGAAGTTTCCATAGTAGTGATCTAGATAGATATATACTGATCCAAAAATGAAAGGTATTATGAACAATGTGCCATTAACTTGATGCTCATTGATAATTAAAGATTTCAACCATCATTAAACATGCTACAAATAAGAGAAGATAACAGTAAGAAGAAAGAGAAATAGACACAAAGAACTTGTTAACGAAGTTCACCAATGAGTGGCTACGTCTCCGGGTTCGTTTCCAAGTGGAGGACCACTTTATTGATCTTCAATGCTCAAGTTCTCTTTACAATTGCTCTTTTTTGTTACAAATAGGCTTCTGATATGATGTACAAGACCTCCTTTTGTAGATACACACATGCCTCAACTATCTCCTCTCAAAGCATGCCTCAATGCCCCTCAAAACATGAGAAATGGGACATTAGTTCAACCTGCTCTCACCTTCCATGCAATACAAAAGTACCCTCATAAGCTCAAAGGGCTTGGTTTATATATTTTTTAGGCTCAATAATGAAAGCCCAACTTCCCACAAAGATCTGGCCTCTTTCTGGGGCCAAATCCCCCTCCATATGGCCAAAAAATCTCAAAAAGGGCCCAATTCTGGCCAAAACTATAACAAAAAACCCACTCTGTTACAAAATATCAGACTAGGCCCCCTAGGCTGGGCGCATGCCCCTTTTGGAATGGTCACATGGGCTATATGGCCAAGTGCTAGCCAAAAGGGTGCTAAGCGCTCGACCCCTCCAACAACGTGGTCCTTGGTCGCATGGCGGAGGACATGCCCCCGCCGATTGACCCTGGTCGTTGGTCTTGGCACCCAGTCTTATGGTAAAGGTCGCTGGTCTTTTGGGCTAGCCTCTGGGCCAACACTCTGGTGGTCAATGGTCTTCGCACCCAAAATAAAACCAAAAACAATCGAGATCTAAACAAGCCCCGCCCCGTAGCCCGTTGGTCACATCCCTATGTGAAGTCATTGGAGCCCGTGAAGGTCACGGGTTTAACCCTGACCCTTGTCAAAAAATTTCATAGGCCATCATTGGCCATCCGTAGGGTGCCACGTGGAACCATCTGATTGGGCCACGTGGCAACCCATAATTGGACCATGTCACCTCCGTACCTGCCCAACCATGTGGCTACATGTCTGCCACATCCTTCGTCGTACCATCCAGTCACTTGCCATGTGTCAGTCTGTACCACCACATGTCACTTCCACATCAACCTACCATACTTCCATGTGTTAGTTCGTACTTCCACGTCAGTCGTCGTACACCGAGTCAACTGCCATGTGTCCATCCATACTGCCACGTTAGTCGTCGTACACCCAGTCAACTGCCACATGTCCATCTGTATTTCCACCTGTCACCTCCTTATGATGCCATGTCATCATGACATCATGCTAACGTCACTTGTCATACTGCTGACGTTAGCGTTGACTTTTACTGGTTGACTTTTTGCTTGTTTGGGAATTTGATCAGAATGCAATAGCTTTCGCATACGGTGTCCGTTTGAGGAAAAAAATATATGGCCAGAATCAACACGACGAGACGAACACAATGGAGTTGGTTTCATTCGAATATGAGAACTTTTATTTTTGAGATTTTTTTTGGACTTGAGGATCCTCCTGGATCATATACACTCACTGACAGAAACCAAAGTAATTTGACACCTATTCCTAGTTAACTAGTCTATGTAATCATCAATTAATTGAGTCACACATGTGGAAGTGAGAGAAACAGATGGAATCACAAGATATGTGACATCTTGTCCACATGCATGAGATATGTGCACTCCTGGTGAGGAAATCGAGATGAACATGTAACTGTTGGTGATAAAACCGAGGTTTCCATGCATGAGTGACCTCCACTAGTCTAAATGAGGTGTAATTGACTATGAATTGAAGAGGGAAGCACCCTATTTTGTAGGAGGCACCCTAATTTGTAGGGGAATATTATCAAGAGAGAATATTCTCATCTATGGAAGTGCCCTCAACATTGGACTATCAACCTTAGGAAAAGAATTACCTAAGTGAGTGTGTAATATCTCCAACACTCCCTTGAACACTACTAGGGTGTACATGATGAATGGGTCACGACAACCAATGCCATGTTATGTACCCATTGTACAATGCATATAAGAATGAAAAAATGATAAAATAGAGGAAAGAGGGAAAAAATCATAGGANCCCAAAGTACAATGCATAAAAAATGAAGAAGGAACAAAAGCATTTGCTAAGAAACTGTGTCCTTCACTCCAAGACGATCGTGCAAGAAGTGGAACTTATTCTTAGTAAATGTCTTGGTGAAGATATATGCAATCTGTTCGATGGATGGATAGTATTTCAAATCGAAGATCTTGTCATGTACCGTCTCTTTGATGTAATGATTATGGATCTCGATGTGTTTGGTCCTCTATCACTACACAAGGTCTCTTCAAAACTTGAGATTACTTTGATTGGCACACAAAATGATATTCAGATGGTGAAACTAGGTGCCGAGCTCAGTGAGGAAGTTTTGAAACCAAAGTTCCTAAATAGTGATGTTGATTGCTCCTCTATACTCAACCTCTACTGGCAATAGAGAAATAGTTGACCTCATTTTTCTCGACCAATAGATGGAACCAAAACCCAAACTAAGCATGTACCCATAAGTGGAATTTTGATCTGTGTTATTGCAATGCCAATCAAAATTGGTGAATCCCATGAGATCAAATGCACAACCTACTGCATAGTGGATCCCATCACTTGTGGTGTCCTAAACATATATAAGGATGTGCTTGGTATCCTTCTAGTGTAGCTTACGTGACTCCTCCATGTACTTGGAAAATGCCCCTACTATATATGAAAGATTTAGCTGGGTGTGGATGAGATATAGAAGGATCCCCACAAGATATAGATACAAGGTGTTTTCCACCACTGGTGTATCCCCGCCATCCTTAAGATATACCCCAAACATAAAGGATGTGGTTGCCGACTTGTAGTCGATCATGTGGAATCTAACCAAGAGATCCATGACATTCTTAGTCTGAGATAGTTTGATGCTCCAAGCATCTCGATTGATCTCGAGACCAAGGAAATAATGCAATGGACCCATGTCCATCATAGAGAACCTATCATGCAGAACGTCTTTGACCACAACAATTGCTGAGGCCGAACTTCCTGTGATCACGAGTTCATCAACGTAGATAACTAGGATCGACAAGGAGTCTGAGGTTCTCAACATGTAGATGTTCAAATATGATTTGCATCTTACAAAATGCTCAGAAATAAAGTAGGCATCCATCTTCGCATACCGTGCTCTAGGCACCTGCTTGAGGCCATAGAGTGATTTTTTCAGTCAAAAAACTAAGGACGAGTTCTGTATGAACCCCTGGGGATAATCCATGTAAATATCTTATGAGATATCCTCATGAATAAATGCATTCTTCATGTCCATTTGGTGAAATTCCCACCCCATGGATGTTGTAATGACAAGGGACAATCAGATGGAGTCCATCTTTGATACGGGAGCAAAGGTCTCATAATAGTCTATCCCGTGGATCTGCTGAAAATGTTTGGAAACCAATATTTCCTGATACCTTCTCACTTGTCTGAATTCTCCCTTCTTGGTCTTGTAGACCCATCTACATATGACACGATTTCTGTCTGAAGGAAGTGAAATCAGATCCCAAGTATGGTTCTCGAGGAGAGAGTTGTACTCCTCCTGCATGGTGGATTCCTAGAAGGGATTCCTTGCAGCCTATTGCATAGGTTTGTGGGTCTGAAGTTAGAAAAATATAAAAATGCATGGGAATCACTAGTTCGGTAGTTGTGAGTGCATGAGGAGGATCCCCAAACTAAGACCTCATCCTCCTATGATTCGTTGGATCCCCCACAAGGTCACCTACTGCATGTAGGGTGGTCTGTGACGACTTGGGCATCTGCTATTGCTCATCATCATCTGAATCAGATTGGAAATCAGATACGAACCATGATTTGAATGAGTGGACTCATCATCATTGATTTCTGGTGCAGGCAGTGGTACACATGTCTCTGCATGTGGCTCCAATGGTGCATGCAAGTGATATTCCTCAAACTGACCATTGCGCTCAATGATGATCCTGTCAGTAGAGGGATCAAGTAACCTGTATCGCTTCACACCATATGAATACCTCTATAATATGCATGCATTACTCTACGGATCTAATACTTTCTCTTTTCAGAGCGTACACGATCCCATGCGTGTGATCCAAATATTCAGAAGTGGGTGACTTTTTGTTTGCTGCTGCTCCATGCCTCAAAGGGAGTCTGGTCTTTGAAATATCTATGAGGATATATGCTCTAAATTTGGTTATCACAGTTAAGTGACTCATCCCAAAGATTGGGCGGTAGATATCTTACATGCAACATGCAAGTGGCCATCTCCTTGAGGGATCTTTTCTTCCGCTCGACTACTTTGTTTTGCTGCGGAGTGTAAGGTATTGTGTGATGTAACTGTATACTTGCCTATGGACATAGATGTTTGGAATCTAGGCTCACATATTCCCCCTCATTGTCTGTGTGGAGGATTTTGATCTTTCCCCTAGATTGAGCCTCTGCATGTGCTTTGAAAACTTTGAGATTCTATTCTATTTTTTTTTTTTTCTAATTTCTGACCATAATTCACCTCGTTGGAGTCCAAAATAGTCCATTGAAATGCTAGGAGTCACAATTTTCTAAAAATTAGAGAGAGCCATGGGTTTTTTCCCAATTGATGGTACTACAAGGGGGGTGATGGGTGGTGAGGGAGGTTCTCATAGGATGGGGGAGGAAGCATGGAGAGGAGATATTTTATGATTAGGGGTGAGATGATGATAAGGAAGACTATGGGGTAGAGGTAATGAACAAGGGAAAAGGGGATGGTACATGGGTGTATCAAGGTGAATCTATAGAGAGGGAGGGATTTGGTGTGGATGGGGGAGAGAAAGGGGAAGAGAAGGGGGAAGAAATGGGTGTCAAAGTTTTGAAGTCATGGTGATGAAGCATGAGTGAGTAAGGAATGATCATGGGAAACCCCACTTAACACCATGATTAAAGAGGAATTCAACTTGAAAACTTGCATAAAGGTGTATGTAATCAACCTCAATAATAATGATTTGGAGCTCATTAGTGAGTGAGCAAATATTTATTGGATTCAACCAATGTTTCGTATTCTTTATATTAGACCCATTCTTTAGATGTTCCTTAGACATGACTAGTTTTGATCTGTGAGCACTCTCATGTGTCTTAATCCATACTCCCAAATTGAATTCACTAGAAGGGACACATGATCAAAATATCCATCAGATGCAATTTGACCTTCGATATAGAGGAGACTCTAGAGCTTGAAAAATATGAGGATGATCTACCAAATCATGTCATCATGTAGATTGATTAGCCCAGAGGAACTTAAGACTAGATGGAATGGAGAAGTATAAGAAAGTGCTTCTAAACTAGATCTAAAAGAAAATGATGAACACCATAGACAAGAAAATCATCTCATAGCACAATTTGTTTTTTTAGAAATGAGGAAATGCAAGAGTGGAAGTCCCTTTTATAACATCTTTTGCCACATCATTGCATGGATGCACTAGTTGGCCTGAATCTTAAGTTCATCTCCCACTTACAGACTAAATTTCCCCAAAATATTTAAAAAACTCCCTCTAACTAGTCATACGCTACTTTTGATCTGACAAGGCATGTATGCAACTTTATGTACACCCTTTAGCCTTCTAAAATTTTCATATGCATTTATTTGACATAAAATAATATATAAATGCAATTTTTTGGGAGGAGTTCACGAGTTTCTCCAATTCATTACCTCTTATAGCTCGTGTACAACTAGTCCAACCCACTTTTTGAAGTATAAATACATGTAATTGGGTAGAGGAGAAACAATATTCATTGAAGCATCATTATGCTAACGAATTTTCACTTGCATTTGGACACCCCTTTCATGAGTTTTTAGGATTTTCTCCTTCATTTATGGAAACCCTTGTTTTGAGTACCTTTCTCATCTATTTCGTTCATAAGAAGAGACTCATTCTCTTTCCTTGACTTGTATGGGGCGAGGAGTTAGGAGGAACAAGACATGTTTAGTGGTCTGGGTGGAGGAATCCAGATATTGGTTCTGGAGTAGTGCCGTAGCAGTATCATGTGATATATTTACATGTACTTCTTGTTGATACTTAATGAGAACTCTATTTTCCATCCATATCTTATGTTACTGATTTACTTTTATAATTTATACATGCATTTCATTATCTTGACATTGACATCTTAATCATGGTTATTATACATAGTTAGGAGTTAGTTATTATAACTACCTTCTTGGCAACACTCCCTCTCTTTGAGTGAAGGTTAGCAAGGACAACATTGGAAAAAGCAGTAAAGATTCATGAAAGAGGTCTCCTTTCAACATTTGAATCCAAGTAGGTGTTATTTTTTCTCTTTGATTATTTAGTTAGTTACATGTTCTTAACTATTTTTACCAGTTAGAGTTAGTTTTTGGGGCATCCGCTCTGTGTGATATTCTAACCCAAGATCATAACGGATTTATCCTCAAATCCGAATTGGCGATTCCATTGGGGATTTCTACTTTAGGTTAATTTAGGTGATTGATTTTCTTTTCTTTTTGTTCTTTGATTTCTTTATGTTTCTACCTTTTCAATTGTTCTTTCAGACCCTAAGCTTTCAATTTCAGGGTTTAGATCTAGTTCCTTCCAAGTCTTTCTTGAGGTTTTGGGTTATATACGTGCTTTACTTAAAACATAGTAGTGTATATACACTACTTTATAGAGTAATAAGTGGATACACACATTCCTTTCTATAGGAACATAAGCGTATATGTCCTGAGAAGTAGTTTTCTTCTACTTGTTAGTTTCTTGAAGTCTCAAGGTTTCTTTTTGGGGGGTCCCTTAGTCTCTCTGGGTTCTCTGAATCCTTTGGTTAGTCTCATAAATTAGTTAAATTTTTAAAATTGAAAAGAAAAACAAAGTTTTAGTGCTTCTTTTGCTTCTTTTAGTATTTTTGGATTTGCATGGTTGTTTGAAAGATTTTCTTTTTAGGTCTTTAGTTTCTTGATTGCCTTGACGATCTCTCTTGATGTCTAAAGATATTGATCTTAATCTTCTTACCTTTTTTCCCTGCATTTTTTTTTAAGCAAAGAATTTTTTTCTTTTCTTGGTTTTCCAGTCTTTTGCTTTGTTTTTCTTGGTAGCAAGAAATGAAAAGATAGTTTTCTTTGTAGATCGGTTTTTCACTTCGCGTTTGTTGTAGTGCATTTGTCATTGAAAAGAAAAAATCTCATTATTAACATTTTTATTTCTTTTTACATTTGCATTAAAAGGTAGTTTCACTTTAGAGCATCCGAGGTTTCTTAGGTTGCATCAGTTGTAAGTTTTCATTTCAACAAATGAAAAAGTTGTAGTTGTGCATTTTTCATTGAAAAAGAAAAGAATTGCATTTCAAATTTTTCGAGTTTGCATCAAATTGATCAATATACACTCATTTCGTTGAAGAATAAGCTCAAGTAATATGTGAAAATGTTATTATAATTGACTTTTTCACAAGAGTCTTTGAACATCTTTGGTTTTACAATTCCCTTTGAGTAAAGAACAATGAATAAAATGAATTCTTAATTAAAATTAACTAGACATTTTCTTTATAGAACCCCAACTAGTCTAGGTGTAGGGCATTGGAACAGGATTGGAGAGTTAACTCTCCAAGACCGCTCAAACTTAAACATAGATTATTGATTAATGAGCGATCAAAATCAAGTCTCACATAGGTGTTTCCCAGGAAGCTCCTTTAACACATGAGATAAATATTAGGTCACACAAAGATAAGTCAAGGAGATATCCTCTATTCTTCTTATCTGAGCCATCAAATAAACCACACTATTTTATTTGATCCAATAGATACAGACTCTAAGGACTTGAACACTTCTATGGAAGGAGTTACTAGAGTCAAGGATCTTCAAGCTAAAGGATTTTCTAGACATTTTAACCCTACTCTTATTGGGCCTCATGATCCAGTACTTGTGAATATTTCAACTACTCCAAGGTCATGGTACATTGCCAATCCTTCTCTTCATTGGTACACCATGGATACCATTGGTAATGTTTTAGTGTCTAGTGTTCCTCATAACCCCACATCGACTATTGTTGGAGGAGGAGTTTCACCTCCTCGTTCAAATACCCAAACAATAGGTACTATCCAAGCTTTGATGGTGACATAAACTAGTAGTTCTATACCTCTTCTAATTGTTCCCACTCAATCCATGAGTGCAACATCGCCTTCACCTTTTGTTTCTAGTGATTTTTTGTTTGGAACGTCGACTATGGGCACACCTCATGTCTCAACTAGTTCTGCCCCTTTATTCTCTAACCCTAGCTTTGGTGCGGGGGTTTATTCAACTCCTTTGCAAGGTTTCCTGTGGGGCAGGGAGCATATTACTCTGTCAAACCACTCTCTCAAAAGTGGATTTTTTCCATTTTTCGGGACCTTTTCACCCCTCCAATCCTTTCGTGGAGTGGGGCAATCAAATGGGTGGAGGATTTCAATCCTCCGACATGCTTGTAGGGTCAAACCCTTTCTCATTATTTGGAAATTTTGGGATTACTTCTTTCCCCTTGTTTGGGATACCGTCAAGGGGAAACCCTTTCCAGAGTTCATGGAATGCCATGAAAGGAACCTTTTATTTGCAAGGGATGCCGACAAGGTCAATCCTTTCCAATATTTTGGGAAACTGATGATTGGAGGTTTTCCTCCTTATGGTCAGGGACATCATGGTTTCTATCAAAACCATATCCAACCTGCAAGATCTTCTTGGAAACATGGTGCCAGGAATAATCCAAGATATTATTTTCCAAGTTCTAACCAACCCACGGGTTCCAATTCTGGAAGTTAGAATTCAATGACACAACCTTAACTTCCTTTCTTAGAAACATGAAAATTTCTAGATTTGTCTAAAATTATGAATGATTCAATGTGTCACAACCATAATTGGCCCCCGGTCCCAACCAAACTCCCCTTGGACATTCCGAGGTTCCAAGGAAAGTATGGTAAAGATCTAGGTGATCATGTGATGAATATCCACTTATGGTGTTCCTCTAACTCGTTAAATGATGATCCATTCGACTAAGACTATTTAAACACACTCTTACTAGGGTTACCGTGAAATGGTACATTGAGTTACAAGGTTCATATTTTCACAATATTCACGATCTTGCTACAGTTTTCCTCAACCACTTCCAGCTTCCTATCTAGTACGATGCTAACGCCGAATTATTATCTATCTTTAAGCAAGAAAATGCTTCACATATCTTCGACTACATTCAAGAATGGTAGAGAAGAAAGAGGATGATAAAGGCTACAATCTCCCCTAGGTTCCTTTTGGAATGGTTCTTAAAGTCTTTGTTGCCACATATCTCCAAATACGTCTCCCTTTCAGGAGTAACTACTAAAGAGGAAGCCATTTTTCAGGTCCAACAACTAGACTTGATTTATTCTCAGTCCGGGGTCTTATATGAAATATTGTGTAATGTGCTGAGATCAAGTACTTATCCTCAGATACCTAAGCCTATACCACACACCGATGGTGTTGTTGGTTCTATCGATATTACTGTCATGGATCTGGTTGCAAACCATATGAAACAGATGACAATTCATCAAGATGCGGTTGGTCAAGCTCATGGTTTGACCTATTTCCCCCTCCAAATGTTTGATACACATACTATGCAGATGACTAATCTGAAGGGTAACTGACAACCCCGAGGAAAAAATAAAATCAAGGGTAAGAAAGGGGGAGGGAATAATAATGATGCACGCAAACTCAATAATAATGTTGGTGGGGATAAGAAGGAAAATAAGAAAGTTAAATTTCCTTGTAAGTTGTACAAAGAGGATCATCTCATGCACAATTGCCCCAAAATTAAAGAGGCCCAATGTTTTTTGGCATAACAACAACCTATTTCTGCAAGGACAACACATGTCTTTAGGAACTTCAAAGAACATAGGAAATCTACAAGGGGAAAACGAGGGGGCACCATCGTATGATGGTAATTCGTCGAATACTTATATGATGAGATAATATATTGACGTGTTGACTAGGGCTAATAGCTATGATAACCTCGAGTCTACTTCGAAAGGAAAAGAATCCCTCAAGCTGCAAGGTCTTGTTCACATAAAGAAACCTGCAGGAGACGCAATTCCACACATATCTAAGGGTGTGTAAAAATGGTCTTCACACAATCCGAATGCTAGGGCCACTTAGAGCTACTTGATTGTAGAATATTTGTCCCATGTGTCATGTGTTATGTCATCTTTAGAAGTGATCCAAATTTTCCCCGCGTAATGAAGCACATTGTTGTTTGTGATAGGGGCTGTGGATTATTCTAGTTTTCAGGTCATCATGTTTGATACATATATTGTTAAGCCACACCTTTCTTATCATGTTGTGTTCCAGATTCAAGTCATGTACAATATGAAAACTATATTTAGGACAGTTGTGGATGAGTGCACTTCTGCTTGTGTCATGTCCTTGTCATGTTGGCGATCCATTGGCTCACCTGAGCTTGCTTTGTCTCCGAATTTATTGAATGTGTCCGATGTATGATCCTTTAGGCCGCATGGGATTATTTTATCCTTTCCTATCTAGTTGGGGGTTTAAATCAATTCTTTAGAAGTGGAAGTAGTCAATGCTATGCTTGATTACAACCTCTTTCTAGGATGTAGTTGGAAATATGCAATGGAAATTGTTGTATCCTCAGTTTTTCAAGTACTTTGCTACCTTCATGAAGGGAAGATCATTCCAATCGATCATATGTCATATACTAAAACTAATCCAACTATGACAACACGATTTGTTGTCTATTTTATTGGTAACTCTCATATGATCACTGAGAGCATAGGTGTCAGAATGTATCCATCATTGATAGGAAGTTTTAATTTCACAACACCGATCTCTTATACTAACTTTGTTCTGACTTGCTCTAACCAACCTATTTCTTCGGCTCTCATGACCCAAGTGTGTCACTTTAAAACAACATACTTCGAGGATCCATGGATTTTACCATATTTGTCCACTTCGGTGGAAGGGATGGAGCATGTGGGAATGACCATGCCTCTTTCTGCAATAGATATTTCTTACCGAGCCATACAAAGTTCCAATGTAGACACTGATTCTAATCCTTTAGGGATAAAGTAGTTAGATGATCTTATCGTGCCCTTATGGACCACAAACTCTTCTCATTCTTTCGATTTCTTAGATATGGTTTTTCCTTCTGATGAGGTTATCCTCAAGGAGATGACTATGCATGAACGACCTTGGGAGGACATGCACCATAGGTCCTACTTCCTCATAGAACTCAGTAGGTTCGAGAGTGGAGAGTTCATATTGACCATATATGGAGATGTGGATCAATCTGTGAACCCATTGGAAACACATGTTGTGTATGCTGAGAATAACATGGCATATATTTTTGAAACCATTCTGATCAATATCTCTAGAAACCTCGAAGTTGTAGAATTATTTTTATTGGAGCAGAGTGTTCTTCGGAGGAAGTCCACACTTATAAAAACATGTTTAATTAATTTTGTGACATGTTTGCCTGGACATACGAAGAAATTATAGGTATAGACCCCCGAATTTTCGAGCACAAAATCAAAAGTTACGAAAATGCAAAATCGGTCTGACAAAAGCTTAGACCTATTAACCCAAGGAAATCCACAACAATGAAGGTAGAGGTGGAAAATATTTTTAAGGAAGGATTTATCTACCCAGTTCCCCTTACTAAATGGGTATCCAACCTTGTTCTTGTCGACAAAAGGAAGTGGACTATTTGAGTTGTATGGGTTTCCATGATATGAACAAATCTTGTCTAAAAGACAACTTCCCCACACCATTCATAGACCACATTATCAATGAGTGTGCATGAAGAAAGATATTTTCATTTATGGATGGATTCTCAGGCTACAATCTTATCCAAATCTATCTCGAGGACCAACATAAGACAATGTTTATATGTCCTTGGGGAACGTTTGATTATTAGAAATTCTTTTTGATCTTAAAAATGTTGGAGCTACTTTCCAGCAGGCTATGTCATTCACTTTCTACTATATTAAGCACATAGTTGAAGCATATATTGATGACCTAGATGCTCACTCTCTTAAGAGAGTGAATCATCCCACCTTCCTCTTCCTTGTGTTTGAGAGGTGTCATTATTATCTTATTTGTTTGAATCCTCACAAGTGTATTTTTTGTGTTGTTTCAGGGCATTTCCTTGGTTTTATTGTGTCCAAAAAAGGGATCATGGTCGATCCTTTGAATGTTGAGGCAATAGTTCAATTTCCTCCCCCATGTACCATTCATTGCCTTCAAAGTATACATGGTAAATCTAATTTCCTATGACGTTTTATAACAAACTACATCAAAATCACCAAGGGCTTAATGTTCTTGATGAAGAAGGGGGTCCCATTTGTTTGGTATGATTTCGCACAATGATATTTTGATGTGATAATGAAGGAACTCATGTATTCCCCCTTGCTTAGTCCTCCAGACTATAACAAATATTTCTTGTTGTATCTTGCAACATTGGAATCGATTATAAGCATGGCCCCAATTCAGGAATATGATTAGCTCCAAGAGAACATCATATATTACCGTATTCGAGGCTTGATAGGTCCCTAGCTTAATTATTCACCTATAGAGAAGTTTCCTTTGGTGGTCGTTCATGTTGTCTAGAGACTTCGACATTATATTTTACTTCGCAGAACAAATGTGATAGCCAATGTTAATCCATTTCAATATGTCTTGACCCGACGCATTATTGGAGGAAAATATAATAAATGGATCGTTATCCTACAAGAGTTTGAATTGGACTTTGCATCTGCTAAGTCCAAGAAATCGTTATTTTTTAAGGAGATGATGTTGGAATTTCCTAGGGAAGATAAGGATGCTGTTGTGACAAACTCATTTCCTAATGAACATATTTTTCTTATTTCTTCTAGTGACCCTTGGTATGGGGATAGACTTGTGTATCTCCATACTTTGAAGTTTTCTCCAAACTGTTCATAGGATGAATGACGATGTATTCACCACTTGGATAATAATTACCTTATCATTAGTGTCACTTTGTATCATTGAGGGGTGGATTCAATTATTTGTCATTGTTTAAACCACGAAGAAGTAGAGATTGTGCTAAATTACTGTCACAGTGGATCTTGTGGTGGTCATTTTTTTGGGTTGACAACAACCCAAAAAATCATGTGCACCAGATAATTTTGGCCCATGATATTTAAAGATTGTATTGAGGTGGTAAAAAAGTGCCATCCTTGTCAATTTTTTAGTAGAAAAATGCATTTGCACCCAACTCCATTGTTTCTCGTCATCACCATCACCCTTTCACTAAGTGGGGGATGGATTTTACATGTCACCCAACATCATATAGGGGGCATAAATATATCATATTGGCCATTGAATACTTCATGAAGTGGGCAGAAGCCATGCCTACATTTTCCAATGATGGTGAGACAACAATGCTTTTCATATTCAACTAGGTCATCACTAGGTTTGGTGTCCCAAGAGAGATTTCCACTGACCATGGCAGTCACTTTTAGAACAAAATGATGTCAAAATTGGCCATAAAGTTGGGTTTCAAACATGATCATTTGTATCCTTACTATCTACAAGAGAATGATCAAGTGGAGGCCATTAATAAGTCTCTCAAGACCATCCTCCAATGAACTATCAATGCCAGTAAGTCAAATTGGCACTTGATGCTTTATCCAGTGTTATGGGCATATCAAACTTTGATGAAGATTGCCATGTGATTCTCTCCTTTTCAAATCATTCATGGGGTTGATGTATTCCTTCCTATTGAGTTTGAAATTCCCTCATTGAAGAAAATTGTTGAGCTCCTTCTTGACACTTTTGATTTAGAGGAACATCTTATTCACCTAGAGCATCTTGATGAGCAGTGTCGAGATGCAACCATGGATAATGAGGCATATAAGAAGCATGGAAAAGTTCAGTATGAAAAGTCTGTTCTCCCTTGGATGTTTTTAGAAGGGGATCTTGTTTTCTTCTATGACCAAGACAAAGATGCTATGGAGTTTGGGGGTAGGCAATTTTAATCCAATGTGTCACAATCCTTACATTGTGAGGCATGTCTTGAAGAAAGGGGATTACAAGTTGGAAAAATATGAGGGAAACATGTTGAGCGAGCCCAGAAATGGGCTCTACCTTAAGAGATAATATGATTGAGAATTTTTTCTTAGGTGTCTATCCTTTGTAATTGTTGTATATTGATAGTATTTAGGATTAGTTGACTTTTATTTTTGTCGGTTTTTTCTTATCATGCTTCTGCGTGGTTGGTAGATATCAACAAAATCGATGGTATTTATAAGATTCATGGATGGTGCTAGCTGTCACACTCAAAATATTTCTTCCGCTACTTGGGTGATTTATTCGTCCTTGGGCCAGTTGGTAAGTTCCATAGGTGCTTGTCTTGGGCCTACAACTAATAATGTATCTGAATATAGTGTTGTGTTCGAACTCCTTGTGGATGTTATCTCACATGGCATTCAATATTTATAAGTTTATCTAGATTATTAACTGGTAGTGTCTCATTTAAATAGAGAGTATTGTGTATGTGACCCTACTCTTCTTAGACGATTCCTACGGGTACGTCTTCTAGAGTGTTCCTTTAATTTCAATACTTATATGCATGTTCCTAGGAGTCATAATCTCGTAAATGATGCGTTTGCTAAATATGTGTTAGATTTATATTTGTTTCATTCATAACTATGAGGAATACATGTATATAAAAACAATTCATTGTACAATAACATCAATATAAGAAAAATCAAAATCAATTTGTATATATTATTTCAATATCCATTAAGTAAAAAATGTGGACTATATTTATAAAAGCAGGATTTTATCCCCTGCTATACATATATAGATGACCGATAATACATATTTAATTATCCTAATATGAGGGCCCTTCCCTTGCATGTGCCTTGTGGTAACATACAACGACATTGGACAAACGCTGGAAGAGCAAGACCCAAGCCCGTGGTACCCTAACGACCTGATGCTGCATCTACTTCGGTAGGTCCTTGATTTGTATCATAGGAGCTTGGCGAGTGAGTCCATCGAATTTTCTTTGAACATTGTGTAACATGCTTCTGCATCCCCTTTGGGATGGACTTTTCCCCTTCCTCGTTTCTCGTGCCTTGGGTATCCTGCTGGCCTTACTGGTCACACATCTGTGCATTCATAGTTTTTTTTCATATATGGTCCACGTCATTTTTTTTTTCTTTTTGGTTGTCTCTTGAGTTTTTCTTTGTTAAAAATCAAAATAATAAAAATTAAATAACTTAAAAATTAAAAAAAATATTACCTATCTCATCAAACATGACATTTGGCGAAAGTGGCATGTTCGGGTCTCGATGGAAGTCTATCCCTGCATAGGGATAATCATCAATCACGATGATCTGTCACAACCACCACACAAACAAATCATCGTCAAATTTGTTTAGGGCACCCCTGCCTCCCATTTGCTACATTAGATCTTACCAACGGGCCATCTGAGGCTCTTAGAAGGTCGTTGCACCAAGTCCCATCCATGGAATATATTCGAACCCTCTCTCTCTCTCTCTCTTTCTCTCTCTCTCTCTCTCTCTGGAGCACAAGATGCTATCGTAGTCAAAGTTATTCATCCTACCTAAATTTCATTATGTATGTTGAATTTTCATTGATCCTAAGAGTGAAGAGCACCAATCGAACATTGTAGGCCACAAGATTTCTACCTCGTAGAACATCTTTAAGCGCGATGCTTGGTGTAAGGATGTCGAGCTTGTGATACGAGAGATAGTGAATAGGATAATATTCAGTTCCAAGATTTCAATGCTTCTTATTGGTATTTGCATACCCACCTTTTGGGTACCAGAGGCAAAATATGTGGTGATATATTCATCAATTTTCATGCCGCCACCGCCTCAGGTTCTCAAGTTGACTGTCTCTCCACTTCAGGAGAGGCCAGTTATAAAATATATATCCTCAACCTCTATTTTTAGAGGTTGTCCACCCAACATGAAGGCATCATCATCAGGGCTCCAATATCCCACTAACATCTACAACAATCCTTTTTCGTCCCTCATATTTCCCAAAGAAAATAATTTTACCAAACCGCAATTTCATAGCACCCTCATTGCTTCTGGATCCTCTAATACATTATTATCAATCTCTTGATGTTCCCTTTCTCTCCAAACATTTTCCATCCTACACCATTCAATAAAAATGAGTGGGTTAATATGCATTTTTTCATTCACACGAACTCATACATTCCCTACAATGTCGACATGCTCATATATACACATTCCCTTTTGGTCATAGGTGCGTATAGGGCAACCTATACACGCCCCGTGTGAAGGGAAAGCATGCATGTGCCCCTCCACTATTTAAAAATGGATTCCCTTGTCAATTTTTGACTAAATCAGAAAAAGAAATGGTGAAAAATGATGAGGAGGACATGAAATCTAACTTGGTCTTGTCGGTTCGTTATTTCGTTGGGCATAGCTCCTGCAATATTATGTCAAAGTTTGAGGGTTTTTCCAACACCAAAGCACTATTTTGGGTAAATTTTGGTATGGTAAAAGGTTCATTTTTTTACCATTTAAAATATTTTTTCACCCACTTTTCTATAGTTTGGAATCCTCACTATTAATTAAACCTTTTGGATTAATCCTTAAATCATAGATGAAGTTTGGTTTTGAAGTTTTCAAGTCTGATGACGAATAGAGGCGATTTTTAACCATTTTTTCAGCATTTTGGTCCACATTTCACTCTCTAGCCTGTATCGTTTTCAATCACTGACATATAGGATAGGGAATTTTGGCCTTGCACTTTGCACACTCAATTTTTTTTTCATATCTTCATTCGGGTCGATCCCACTAATTTGTAACACAAGCCTTCCTTGTTGATTACAAGTGTCGTATTTTATGGGGTATAGCCTTCCTTTTTCGTGGGCGTCCTAGTTAGTGCCTTGCTAGAAATTTGGTGCTCTTGCTGAAGTTCTTTGTAGGCTCTGGATCCCTCGTTAGTCCTTTCATGACTTTGTGTTGAAGCCCCATAAGTTCTTCTCAAATTTTTTCTGGCCTGTACCCATGGGGATCCCATATTTGTGTGTTGAGTTGTAATACTACATTTCATTTTCCCGCTTGCGCTTTTTGAGCCTAGTGTTGGCTTCAACTTGTTGTTGTTTAGCCAGTTTGTTAAGCATTCTCTCTAGTTTCCAATCTTCACATTTATTTCATTTGTGACTTGACACTTGTATCCCGGGAGAAAACATTCCCTTGAGTGTACATATCTTTCACATGTTCATTGCATTGAGCACAGGTATGTTTCTTGTGCTTGGAACCAGTTTTCTTACCCACGACACTCGTTTCCTCTACGATATCATAACATTATTTTATTCCTTTTTAGGATTTTATAACATGAAAAAGAAAAAAAATCAAATATAAAAAAAGAGGATGGAAAATAATCAATTTCTCAGTATATGTTTGGCAACAATCACGTCTCCCTTGAACAAAGCACTAAGTTTTGAGTCTCTATCTCAAGAAAATTGTGTTTTTAGTATGGCTTTAGGAAACTGAACCTTATTCTTTGAGTCTTTACTCCTCCGACTGGTTATCCTTCCAGTCACCATGGACATTCTATTGATTCCTCTTGTGTTATAGACTTATATCAATGTTCATTCTTGAGTCTATGCCGCTTATGCCACTTTTGTGTCGTTATTTTATTCAAGGGAAGTTTGAGTCTGTGTCTGACACTCCTAAAAAATCATGAATTTGCATGTTGACCTTCCCATTGTCAAGTACTTCTCAAAATCAAAAAGCATATTTGTCTGATACTTGTGCCAGTATGAAAGGTCCCCATTGATTTCTTGAGGATAGGTCAGCTCTTATCGACTACGACACATTGCTTTGAGAGTTTGACCTAAAGTAGCACCCCTGGGCCTATCATAGATAGGTTACCTTGCATTCATTATATGACATTCCATCATTGGTCGTTGAATGAGCGGTTTCCCATCTATTCGACGTTAATACATTTATTCACACTTTGGGATTCGTGCAGTACCTTGGGTTCCATTTTCCTCATTGGTTTAATTCCTTGCCTCTGTCAATGGTTTTCGTTATTGGTCATTTCTCATAGGGTCTCTTCCGTGTTCTATTTTATCTGGTGCATGTGATAGATGTACCTAATGTTGTATCCATCCAATATTTCATTCGAATCTTTCAAAATATTTCGACTTTTGGTGTTCCTCATGTTGGATGATGGGGGGTTCCTTAATACCCTCCTTCTAGATGATATCTTCCCATTGAATCCAGCTCATTTACTCTAGGATCAAGATCTAGAGTATTTTTAGTACCTTGGTTCTTGTAGTCGTTAGTGGTAGGTTCCCTCACTATTGATGGTGGGAATACATCAATGTCCCCTGATCGATAGATTCTACAAGTGTTCAAAATCAAATAATTCATTCACACTTGTATAATGCACTAGGTACCTTGATTCCCATTATCATTATCAGTGGTTTTTCTTGCGTTAAAAATATACATTAATGACATGTAATCAAATGGTTTCTCACTATGTTTGACTTCATCTCATCAATTCACACGGTGTAGACTCGTAACATCGATGATGTATTTTGAATACCTTAGGTCTATAGTAGCATCACCTCTTTCATGTTGTTGTCTGAGTTGTATTGGACAATACCACTCCTTTTCATGAAATTGCTACTTGTGGAGAATTAGTTTGTTCATCTCCTTGATTTTCGGTTATCCTCCTTTGATTTCGAGACATAGATCCATTGTTTATTTGTTCATGGCTATGCTGTCTTTTGACATGGATCCATTGTGTACTCATTTTTGTGGGCATAATCATTGCTTATAAACATACTTCATGGATCTGCATTGTACTTGATTTGGTGGCCATGTTTTTTCACTCCTATGCATGGGTATGTCTGCCTCAGGAAGAGATTAATCTCACACTTGATTTTCTATGTAGGTTATGTCTCAATCTAATGTTCAATGAACTTTGTCTGGGCCCACTACACACTCTCCTCCTGGATTTTATAATGTATTTTGGCCATCATTTTCCCTTTTGACCTCACATATTAGGGCGGCATCTGTTATAGCATATTTTGTCACATCATTGCATGGATGCACTTGTTGGCAAAGATCTTAACTCCATTTCCCACTTTGACTAATCATATGCTACTTTTGATCTAACAAGACATGTATCCAACTTTATGTATTCGATTTATCATTTAGCAACTCATGTATTCATTTATTTGACACAAAAAATATATAAATGCAAATTTTTGGGAGGAGTTCACATGTTTCTCTAATTCATTACCTCCTATAGCATTTGTATAACTAATCCATCCGAATTTTTGAAGTATAAATCCATGTCATTGGGTAGAGGAGAAAAATAATTCATTGAAGCATCATTATGCTAGTGAATTTTTGCTTGAGTCCGCAAGCCCCTTTCTCAAGTTTTTAAGATTTCCCTCTTCATTTATGGAAACCCTTGTTTCTATTACCTTTCTCATCTATCCCATTCATAGGAAGAGACTCATTCTCTTTCCTTGAACTATATGGAGTGAGGAGTTAGGGGGAACGAGACATCTTTAGTGGCCCGGGAATAGGAATATGAATATCGGTTCTAGAGCAGTGCCACAACAATATTGGGTGATACATTTACATGTAATTTTTGTTCATACTTAATGATAACTCTCTTTTCCGTCCCTATCTTATGTTATTGATTTACTTTTTTAATTTCTACATGCATTTGATTATTTTAACACTGACATATTAATCATGGTTAGTATACATAGTTAAGAGTTAGTTATTGTAAATAACTTCTTGGCAACATTGTCTTTATTTGAGTGTAGGTTGGCAAGGACATCAATGGAGAAAGGAATTGGAGTAAGGATTCAAGAAAGAGGTCTCCTTCAAAATTTTGAATCCAAGTAGGTCTTCTTTTTTCTCTTTGATTAGCTAGTTAGTTAGATGCTCTTAAATAATTTTGTCGGTTAGAGTTAGTTCTTGGGGAATCCACTCTATGTGATATTCTAACCCAATATCATGGGGGATTTATCCCCGAATCAATCCCTAGTTAGGATGGCAACTTGAAGGTCGAAGCACTCATGGATTGAATAGGTGAGCTTGAGAAATATCCTAAGTATGCGTAGATTGAGAATTTGGAGAGGATGAAGTTTATAGCCATGATTAAAATGGCATGTTGTGTTATAATGGTGCTATTTTATGTAGTGGTAACATGTATGTAAATAGAAAGAGAATATTAGGACTTGGAGAAAAATGGTCCATAAATTGTGTGAGAAAATCTTTCTACCAAATTATAAGTAGATATCATTCAAACAATGCAAAACCTAAATAGAAAGAATAAAGTGTGCATGAGTATACAAAGGAATTTTATATACTATAAATAGATGTTGGACATGCCATGTTATGGTGGTAGTTTATGCAATAGAAACATGTATGTAAAGATAAAGAGAAGATTATAACTTGAAGACAAATAACTTAGAAATTGTGTGAGAATTTCTTGCCACTAGATTATTAGCAGACATTGTTCAAACAAATTCACAATCTTAGATAAAAACAATAGAGTGTGTGAGAGTATATATATAATTTTTATATATTGTTGATACATGCTAGACATTAAGATGATGAAGATAAATGAATATTAACGTATATGAATGGTTTGAAATTCATCACTTATGATGAGATTAGTTTGTGTAAGATGCATTCTATTGAAAATATTTTTCATTTGGCATTGAAAGTTGAATATAAGTTTGGATGTAATGAAAGAAAGAGATATTTGGAAAGAATAGAGGAGGTTTGTGGTGCAAGAGGTTATGATGCAACACATGGTGGAGATGATACACATGGAGGAAAACCTCAGAATAATGAATACGGTGAGACTTTAGGACATGTGGGAGGTAGATGTCATGGAGAGTTCAAAAGGAGCATACATGGAATGTGGATATAACCATATATTGTTCCAATTGTAGTGATGAAGGCCATATGTCCTTTGAATGTCCACAAATGAATGGTGTGAGAAGAATTGAACTAACAACTTGATTTCATCAAGGTGAGGAGTTTGATGAGAGAGAAATAATCACCATAACACTTGAATAAGGAGAGAAATTAATGTTGTGTAGAGGAAATAATGTGTAAGAGAAACATATACTAAAAGAAGAATGATGGTTGAGAAAGAGAATGTTCAAAATGAAATGCTAGTTTAGAGGTAAGTGTTTTATGGTCATAATTGATTTTGGTAGTTAAAAAAGCATTAGAGAAAATTTGAGGTAAAAAATGGGCTTAAAATAAAAAGTGTTATCAACATCAACTTTAAAATAACCAATAGGATTCAATATGATGATGTCAACCATAAGGGTAAACAGTTCTAGAGGGAAAAAAAAAGCTACTTTTAAAAATCATTTTCACCTTATCTCCTTATATGTTTACTCAGATTTAAAGTGTAGTCACTAGTTGGATGCATAATTAAATTCCTCTTCCAATAAGTACCCATTCTACATACTTTTGTTAGACCCATAGTGAGATAAATTGTAAACACATGAAAAAAAATAGGTTTCTTGAATATACACACATTTGTTTTCATATATTTCTAGTTTATCCCACTATGGGTCTATCAAAAGTATGCAGAGTAAGTACTCGTTGGATGCATGATTTAATTTCTCATCCAACAAGTGCCTACACTTGAAATTTGAGTAAACCTATATGGTGGTTTTGAGGTCAAGTCCTCGGGTTGGTTTCCTTTTCCTAAGTGGGCCTCACTCGATACCCTTACTGGAATGGTACCAAAAATGTGTCGAACTAGATTACATTGGGTACCATCCTCAAATTGAGGGGAAGTGTTTGGGGGTTTTCTAGGGGATCTACATTTGAAGGGAAAACAATTATGCATCGATTTGAAAAAGTGAGAGTTTATGATGAATGGATTAGCATATCTTGGGTTTGTTGCAAGATAAAAAGGCATGTGCATGGATATAGAGAAGAATATGTCATTATTTGATTGGCCTACACCAAGGAATGTCATTGAGGTGAGACTTTCCATGGTATTATTGATTTCTATAGAAAATTCATCAAAGGATTCAACAACATTTGTGCATTGATGATAAACTGTATGCAGGTGTAAGGATTTAGTTGGGTTGTAAGTTGAGTGGTTATTGGCATAATGCTAAGCTAGAAGGGAGGGTAATACTATATTGTGGGGAGAAGTTGAATGTCTTGCATAAGAAGTACTTGGCATATGGTTTGGAATTCTAAGAAACAATACATTCACTAACATATGGTTTGGAATTCTAAGCAACAATACATTCGCTAAATAATCAGGAATTACATGTTGAAATATTTGTTTTATACACACCATCAAATGTTGAACTTCATTAATAATCAAGTAAAGTTGACCTAGAAGCATATGAGGTGGATTGAGTACTTCCAAGGATACACCTTTGTGTTTAAGCACAAGTTATGCACTGAGAATAACATCATTGATGTTGGAATG
The DNA here is from genome assembly GCA_009831015.1 of Picea engelmannii. Lineage (NCBI taxonomy): Eukaryota > Viridiplantae > Streptophyta > Pinopsida > Pinales > Pinaceae > Picea > Picea engelmannii. The sequence goes on from ML807335.1 coordinate 219,128, forward strand.
GGTTTGCTATATTTGGAAGATAAATGATATGTATGCACGCGATTGGGATTTTCTATAGATATGGGAGAGATGTAGAAATCCAATGTTTTAAGATAGAGACATAGAAACGGAGCAATTTATTTATGATTGTTATTTGTTTGAAGGGAAGTAGTTTTGCATTCGAAAAGCTTCAATGTGTGGGAATATGATAAAAACATTGCATAGTGGAGGTTTAACAAAACATTTTGGCTAATAAATTAATTAATTTATTAGAGTAAATGTATAATTGGTTGTGTTTGCAAAGAGAGGTGAGCAAGTATGTAGTAATATGCATATTTTGTTAGATGGTGAAGGTTAGAAGTCAAAAAGACAAGATTGTACATGCCATTTTTGATATCCATGATAACTTTGGAGGATTTATCTATGGATTTTGTACTTGGATTGTTTAGAATGTGGAAAGGGTTTGATGCCTTGTTTGTTGTGGTTGACAAATTTTTGAAAATGTCATGTTTCATTTTTATTATGAAGATCAATTTTCCAAATTATTGTGAAATTGTTTTATTTTGAAAATGGTGCATTTTCAAGGATCATTGAACACCATTAAATTAGATCAAGATACAAGGTTTCTTAGTCATTTTTGGAGAACATTTGGGAAGAAGCTAAGCAAAAATATATAGTATAGTTCAATATACTCTTGTAGACGAAAATGGTTAGAGAAAATTTTTCATTATAATTTTGGGTAATTGGTTGAGGTGTTTTGCTAAAAGAAAGTCAAAACATTGGGATTCAGTTTAGGAAAAAACAAGACTTGCATACAATAATTTTGTGAACATGGTGACTAGTAGATGATTGTTGTGTGTGCATGGACATACACTATGAAGAGTTGTGGGCTTGGTTTTTTACTAGTAGAGATGCAGAGAAGTGACAATGACAAATCATTTGTAGGCTAAATGAGGGAGGTGTATGTGCAAGTGTAAAATGTTTTGGAAGATGAAAAGTGAGGAGTACAAGGAAAACATGAATGCATGTTGAAAATATAAGGCTTTTGAAGTTGGTGAAAAATTATGGTACATTTGAGGTAGGGATGTTATCCCAAAGGTGGATATAATAAGTTGAATTCACAAAAGATAGACCTATGTTGAATAACAAAGAAGTTTGGTGAAAATGCATACCACGTGGAGCTTCCCAAGGAATTTTATATTTTGCTAATATTCAATGTAACAAATTTGTATTAATATAGTGTCATAAAAGATGATTCCAAGGTTGATTGGCATAGTTAATTATCAGGGAAGAAGGATGAGGACACTGATGAAATGATAGATGAGAAGGATTTTTAGATGTGAGGCACAACACATAAGTAGTATTTAGTGAATTGGAAAGGTATATCCATAGAGGAATGTGCTTGAATTTCTATGGATGAGTATCAAAGACATTGCAAGAGGAAAATGAAGGTGAATGTAGGGAAGTGCACAAGAGTTGCATGGGGATGTGTAAATTTTATTGTCAAGGGGAATTTGGTGCAAGAGCATCAAGTGTAGATAAAAATATGTTTGGTTAACTAGACATAAATGATGTAGATGTGAAAACATGTTTGAAGGCTACACAATGCACAAAATTAATGCGTATTGTAAATGATGAAGTATGTTTAGAATTTAGCAATGCACATATGTATAAACATGGGAAGACACATGTAGGTGAGGGAATTTTACATGTTCCAAATGGAAGGTGTAAGGAGAATTTGACATAGAATATGGTGGTGTGTGTGAAGGAGCACACACAATATTAAGGAACACATAAGGAAGTTGAGTCATGAATTACATGATCGTTAGGAAATAATTCATCACAATTGCCCCACACATATGTCAATTGTACACTAGCTACAAAGGTGTATATAAATGTGTAGAGCTTGAAGGAGATCGAGTTGGTGTTTGAAATCTTGGGTTTTAAAAGCATGATAATTAAGGAAGAGGTGTGTGGTTTTGAAGGGTTCAAAGAGGATAAGAAGTAGAAGAAGTTGATCAAGAAGAGAGCTCAGAAGGACAAGAGGATTGGTATTGGTTTGACGATACAAGACGGTGTTGCAAAGGTGAAGATAATAAATTGTGAGAATTTTTTAGGTCAAGGAGGGCATAGAAGGTGCTAAGGAGTGTGCATGATTTTGTTTATTGTAAAAAACCTTTGAATCTTGATGACAATGAGTATATTTGATTGTTATGTTCTTCTTTGTCCATGAATCTTTTTGTATTATTATTTCTTGCAATCCATTGCACTAAAATCTAAGTTTGTAAATCACTTTAGCTAAATTTACATAGTGTAGTAAAAGGGGCCCATTTTGCATTCCTTTCACCTAGTGGGTGTTGACGCCAAAAGTGCACTAGGGTGCAACATGGTTCTACAATCATGAGTAGTCTTTCTTAATAAGCTCTAAGAACAAACTACAACTATGTTTGTACAAAGATCATTTTGGTTTGATAACACTAGTGTGTATATACCATTGGTTGGTAGGGGGGACACTAACAACTAAACTTGAGTAACAAATATCCTTCAATATTGAGACCATATCATCACGAAGAAATACACAACGTCAAATAAAAATGTCAATGAACTCAAGCTGATTTCATATTGAGAAAAAATATTGACGTCTTTTGCTATTTTCACTTCATTTCCATTGCTTATATCATCGTTGTTATTGTTGTGAATTATAGGGGGATGAATCCTTGAAGATAACATGTTGTATTCGAGTTGCATTGATGGGAAAATCAAGGTTTAGGTCATTGTTGGAATTTGAACTAATGCTTGATTGCTTTATTTTTTCATAAAATTTTGTGTTATGTGGTATATTGAAGTATAGTTTTCAAAAGCTTTAAATAATGATAATGCAAATGTTTTTTTTTAAAGTAATTTTGCATATAGGAGTATAGTTCTCAAAATATTTAAATAATGATAATGTAAATGTGTTTTAGAGTAATTTGTCTCTCTCTAGTTAAAGAGACAATCCTAACTTGTTTTAGAAATGATATATTAAAATAAATATTTTTGTTACTAAATTCTTGATTTTTTTTTTTCAAATTAAATGTAATCTTCTTACATTATGGAAATAAGTCATGAAGCAATATCCATTAAGTATCAATATATTAATTCATATATTATATGATATACCCAACAAATTTACAAATCAAACTCACCCCATTTCCCACTATTTGTACTATTACCAAATAATTATTGCATATAGATTACATTATATATTGTTAAATATGTATTCCTCGCAATATCCATTAAGTATCAATATATTAATTCATATATTATATGATATACCCAACAAATTTACAAGTCAAACTCACCCCATTTCCCACTATTAATAAATAGTTATTGCATATAGATTACATTATATATTGTTAAATATGTATTCCTCATTTCTTGTTTTTCAAATTTTTCATGTTAAATTTTTGTGAGTTAATTTTTAGGCAAAAATTTAGTAAGAGAAGTTTGAGGAAAGGTTGCCCAACTCTTCTCCATGCCCATTCTTATATCATCTTTTTCATTCATTGTTTTTTATGTTCATTTGGGTTTCAGAAAGGTTTATTATTCTATATTAATATTCATATGGGAAAGACTTCACTAACTATCTGCATTAGTATTCCATGTGTCATTAATTAATACATTCTTTTCATTAGTGTCATAGTGCCATATTAAAGAAGGGTCAATTGGTTTTTCTTCAAATCTCATTTCTAAAATTCTAGAATTTATTTACTTTTTACTAAATCTTCACAACCGTGGAATGATGAATTTTGTAAATGAATGTAGATATATTTTGGGTATTTTGAAACTTAAGGAATATTAAAATATAATTTAGTTTTTGTCTTCTTATTTGACTAATTATGGGATAAATGAGTTTTTATAGAATTGGTGGACCAACATATTCAATAAAACATGGAACATTTAAGATACTTTTGTTTTTAACAAGACAAAGCAACACAATGGAAAATTTTTTAGGATGCGTACATACAATGACATTATTGCATATAGAATGAAATAAACATTCTTTCATATAAGATAATAGATCTTGTAGATCTTTGCATTAATGAAAATCTCGATGTCCATATTGTAAAAGAATAAAGGAGGAAATAAAGAATCACCGTGTTATAACTTAATATTTTTCTACAGACGATGGTGAAAACTATGTAAAGAATCGAATATGGCCATGCAATATCATCGAGAAATACACATATTGACAAAGTCTTTTCTCCTAATTATTCCAATTAATTGGAGAGAAGAAATAAGTAAACCCAATTAGGAAGAAAAGGAAGATGGATGATGAGTATCCATAGACAACAATGCCTAATGAGGCAACCCTTATATATATATATATAAACAATGAACATTGGCATGTTGCTTAAATTTGGAGAGGAGAAATAAGTAAACACAACTAGGAAGAAGAGGAAGATGGACGATGAGGATTGAGCGACAACAACTCCTAATGAGACAACCCTTATATTAGAATTATATATTAAAATGACAAACAATATAATCTCACTTAAACCCCTAACCTATAAAGAATTTAATTGTTATTGTCTCTTTAGGACATTCTTCTATCCCACTTTGAATAACATTGAACTTATGTTATTTCTGGTTTGTGAGTCTCTTATTGCTAATATAAGTAATGTAGTAACTAAGTGGATGAAAAATGTATTTTTTTTAATTAGTTATATTTTAAATTTCAAAAAACAAATGAATTTTTTAAATATCTATATATATATATAACAAGGTGAATGAAACAAGTACACAATATATTAAAAAATTGAAAAGAGAAGTAAAGTACTTTCTCTTAGAGCATATCTATATTACTTAGCTAATCTAAATGACGGGTATTAAAAAAATAAAAAGAAAAGTATAGTACTTTCTCTTAGAGTATATCTATATTACCCTTCATATTTTAAATGAAGGGTTTTAGGGTGTCATTTAATATTTATTTTGATGAATCCAAAAGGATAACAATATCTATAATGATGAAATGAACCATACTTATAATTATAAATATGAGAATGACAAGTGCTTTTTAGATAAACTATGGCTAAATTGTGGCTAGACTCTCTTATGAGAGTGTATCAGGCACTTTTTAAATCATCAAACCATTGCGGGGCCTATAAAAAGAACCCTCTTTCATTAACTTGATTTCCCTTTCATAGATCTTAGGGATTCTCTTGAATCATTGTTGCCCCACAATGGTCCTCTTATGCGGCCTCATGGGAATAATTTAGTGGATGCCTCTAGAAGGCTAATTGTGTGTGCGCGCATTTGGTCCAAGATAAGAAGAAAATAGATTATTATTACTCAAGTGGATATTATAATTAATTGACAAATTTTGTTTTGGAAATTAAATGTAAAACTTGGTGTGTAGGCTCCATCATTAAATCTTGTGTAAGTTTTATTTGTTTAGGTTGATCACACTTTGATAATTTTTTGTGTGTGTGTTATTGGAATGAAGACATGGTTATTGAGATGCCTTGTGAATAATTTATAAATGGTATTAGAGTTAAGAGTCTCACTTCCTATCCTTGATTTTGGTTGGTCAAGTTTTTTTGGAGAAACTTGTTTGAATAGGTTACTAGGTTGCCTTGCATGTTGTTTTTGAGAATATTTGATCATAAAGAAGGTTAATTATCTTATGTGATTGAGATTAAAAGTTATTTGGGTATTTAATAGTCCAATTACCTTTGGGAGATTTATTGGAGTTGAAAAATTTGTCAAATTTATCAATTTCGATACAAATTAGGAGTTGATTTGGGCAATTTTTATCTAAAAAGTCTTGATTTTTGAGATAATATCTTGAAAATTTTGAAGTTGTTGTGTCTAAAATTGATATCTTCATATTCTACCCTCAAAAAATTTATTAGATGTTCTTTTACGTTTTGGAATTCAATATCGATTTACTTTGAATGACTTTGAATGACTATGATAGAGACAAGTATGTTTTTGGTTTTAACAACATAAAATTGCACTTATTATAAGCCAAATTGCATATTTTTTGTGAATTAGAATATGTGTAATATAAGTGCTAAAGTTTCATCTAGTATTATGATATTCACAAGTGGTAAGAGGTCCATAAACCCATACAAGAGGCTTGCAAGTCCCAAAGGCTCAACTTGACTTCGTATGTGTTTTTTTACCCGACGCTCCAATAGATGTTTATAGGACACATTTCATACTTGAAGTGTTGATTTGGGGAAAAATTAAGAGGTCTTTTGTAGATTGAAGTAATGTTTAGGTTTTTATTTCCTTAATTATTGTTATTTTTCAATACTTTTGAAACTTCAAAGCGTTGTATCTTTATGATATGAACTCCAATCAATGTGATTTTTTAAAAGTAGATATTTTTTTGAGATAATTTAGATTTGTACTTTGTTTTATACATTTCGGTCATCAACTTATTTTTTGTGTCATGGGGATCACGGATAAAAGTGTGCCAATGTTTGATGGAAGAGGATATTATAATTAGAGAGTTTTCTTATAATGATTTCTAGATATGAACTGTGTTAGAAGTTTTGAAATGTCCAAAAACCTATGACATAGTTCATATCCAAAAATCGCTATAAGCATTATGACAAACTGTGAAAATCTATACTCTCAAATTAGGAAGTTTGTCTCATTAAAGTTTTGAGGTCTCAAGATTCTTATATTATGGTCAAATAAGAGGTGAAAGAACATATAAATGACAAAGAGAAGGAAATTCAATAGAGAAAAATGAAACAGCTCGAGAAATAATAGATAACAACTTAAATCCAAATATTAAAAAGTAATTTATTAATTAAGATTCTCCAGTAATTATATGGAAATTCCTAACATAGAAATATAATAAAATTGTTAGTGCCTTAGTATGCACCCATGTATTTCTAGCTCAAAACTTTAAAAAATTAAATGATTCCTTTCTATGCTTTGTGATTTTTTTATTAAATGAGGAGAAGGATGTGCTAACCTCAAGGACTTGTTCATGTTACCAAGCTTGGTCACTTCAAGGGACAATCTAGTTGACCATGCTCTTCCTTTGGGAAAGCTAATGGGTGTTTTATTGATGGGTTGAATTTTTTTTAACACACATTATGAGGTTCAAGCCTTGTTTATTTATAAAAATGAAGAAATACTTAAGTACAAAGGCACCAAGCAAAGAGGAAAAATCCTTTTCTCAACATATTTTCTCAACAAAGTTGGAAGGTCTCTTGGTGAATGTTCTAGTAATCCAATTGATAATTTGTAAAGTAAAAGGAATATTTCAATTGCTAAGAAAAGGAACATAATGAATGCCAATCAAAGGAGCAGGTTAAACATTGAGAACAAGTTATGGCTAATAAAAATTGGTAAATTCACTAACCATAGATTCACCAAGGAAAGGGTTTTTATGCTTGACAATGGAGAAAGAAATTCCAAGTCCTTGTCATTGAATAAAAGAGGGTTGGTTTTTCCAAGTAAAATATTTTTACTTCTATTCAGAAAAGAAAGGTTTATTTTGTTGAGCACAAGTTGGGTTAAAGGATAAAATTATGAAATCACTAATTATGGTCTCACTAAACAAGGGTCTTCTTTTCTCATAAGTTTTGTTGGGAAAAGGAAAAAGGAAGGAACACATTGACTTGTTTAGCATAGAGAACATTCAAGTTTCTCAATAAAGGAATAAGACATATGTCGAGCCAATAAGTTTAAAATCGAATTGTTGAGTAAAAAACAAACATGAGGAAGACTCATTAATAAAAGGGGGAACAACTAATCGAGAAATGGGGTTGGGAAAAAAATGGATAAGTGTTGAGTTTTTCAACAAAGAATTGAATGAATATGGTGTTCAATGGGAGATTCCATAAGAGGAGGTGTAGTGCTTGACAAAAGAGCTAAATACATGATTTGTCAACCACATAGTAAAGCTTGATTGAATGCACCAAGGAAAGGCCTAACTTGTTCATCATGCAAAGGGGGCTGATCAAGGTTTTTGAACTAAGATACTGAGATTTTTATAAGTAGCATGAAAACTTCAAAAAATAGTTGGAGAAAAAAAATCAAACATAAGGCCACTAAGGGAAGAAGGATTAGGGAAAGTGTATTGGGAAAATTGAAAGTTCCATAAGTTGTAAAACCCAAATGGATGAAATATCGGGGAATAAAGAACCTTACAAAGGCCCGAAGAAGAAAAATGATTAATGGGAGAAGAGAGGATGAATTGAAAAATATCATCAAGAAATTGGAGCACATGGTACGTTATGATATAATGCCTTAAAAATGATAAAATGTTAATGAATATAGTCCTCTTCGAGAGTAAAATATAAGATGAGATAAGATGATCCTAATATTAGGTATCCTTGATATATATATATATATATATATATATATATATATATATATATACGTGTGTGTGTGTGTGTGTAGATGAGAGAAAGTATACAATTATAATGAAAAGGTACAATGAAGGGTTCTAGCCAACATATAATTATAACACTATAAATGTAATAATTCAGTATATATGGATTAATAAGGGGTTTTACACACAATGTGAAGCTTTGTCTAGGTCTTAACATGCCCCTCCCCTTCAAACAAGTGTTTTCCTCAACACTTGACTAACTACGAGTGTTTCTGCATGAATAACTCATCTTCCCATGTTGCCTCTTCCACTAGTAGGTTCTTCCATTTGATGAGGTGATCCCTAATTTCTCAATTTCTCAATTACTCAATCCTTGTTTCAAGGATTTTTTCTGGCTCTAGTTTGATTTTACATTCTTCATAAATATTTGATAAAATAGTTTGGAATGGGATTTTGTTGTTGATTAACTTCTTTAAGAAAGACACATGGAAGTCTGAATGTACACGTGAAGATGGAGACAACTCCAATTTTAATCCATTCTTCCAATCCTTTGCAAAACCTTATATGGGCCATAATATTTGGGTGCTAATTTATTATCCTTCTTTTGTTGCTTGAGGGACATATGTTTATAGTTGTAGCCTTAGAAATACCCAATCCCCCACTTCAAATTACTTTTCACTACGATGTTGATGTTCTTGTTGTTTCATCCTATTTTGTGCCATAACCAAGTTGTCCTTCAATAGTTTGAGAACCTCTTTCTTGTTTCGTATGTGGTTATCCACTGCTTGAAACTTTATATTCCCTTTCAAGGCTAATGTAATGGACGAAGGACGATATCCATAAAGTGCCAGAAATGGGGACATTTTTGTTGAAGTATGGAAGGATGTGTTGTACCACCATTCAACCAAGGGAAACCACTTGACCCATCGTTTTTGTTTATCAGATGCAAAGAAACGAAGATATCCTACTAGACATTTATTCACAATCTCAGTTTTCCCATTGGATTGAGGGTGGTAAGATGAGCTGTGAGCCAATTGAGTTCCCATTCGGTCCAAAAATTTCCAGCGCAATTGAATCTCTATCACTTACAATAATCTTACGAACTCCATGTAGATTTTGAACTATTTCCATGAATGTTGTGGCTACTATACTTTCTTTAAAATGATGAAAAAGAGAGAAAATATGAGCATACTTTGTCAGTCGATCCACTACTACCACGATGACAGTATTTCCTTCGGATTTGGGTAAACCTTTAATAAAGTCCATTAAGACTTCTTCCTAACGTTGACTTGGTATAGATAATGGTTGTAGGAGATCTGACATCTTGATTGTCTCTCCCTTATTATGTTGGCAGACTAAACATTCAGACACAAACTTTTGGAAAACAAATTTTTAGACCTTCCCATAAAAATCCTTCTTGATCTCGTAGTATGTTTTCAAGAATCCTGAATGTCCTCCTATAGGAGAAGCATGCAATTCCAAAAGGACCTTCTATTTGAGTTGGTAATTATTACATAAATATAGGCGATCATGATACCATAGAAAAACTTCTTCTATACAAAATTATGTAATGAACCAGGGTTCTCATGTATTTGTTGAATGATCTTGCATGCCTCTTAATATTTCTTCCATTCAATCATTTCTTCTTCCACCCAATTATATTGCGGAATAGAAATAACACATAGTGAACCTTCTGTTTTTTCTTCTTTCCTCGAAAGGGCATCTACCACAACATTATTTTTTTCTTTTTTGTAGATAATTTCAAAGTCATAACCTAGTATCTTTGTAACCCATTTTTGTTGCTCTTTTGAAGATAATTGTTTCTCCAAGAAGTATTTCAAACTATCATGATCTATTTTTACTTTGAAGTGTCTTCCTATTAGGTAAGGGTAACATTTGTGAACTGCATGTAGTATGACCAACATTTCTTTTTCATAAATGGGTTTGACTAAGTTTTTTCCTTTAATTTGAATGCTTTCAAAGGCAAGGGGACTTCCTTATTGCATTAAAAATACACCAATTCCATGGCCAGAGGCATCACACTCCACAATAAAAAAAAATCTATAGTCGAGTGTGGCCACGATGGGAGTTGTACACATAGCCTCCTTAAGTTTTTCAAAAACTTTGGTTGCTTCTTTGGTTCAAGAAAATCCTTCATTCTTTAATAATGTTGTTAGAGGTGCTTCTATTTGACCATAGTTCTTGAAAAACTTGCGGTAATATGATGTTAATCATAAGAATCCTCTAAGTTTCTTCGAGGTTTTAGGGATTGGCCATTCCTTCATAGATTTAATTTTGTTAGGATTCACTTTTACACCTTCATGAGATATAATATGACCCAAATATTCCACTTATTGAACCCCAAAAGCACACTTGGAAAGATTTTCATAAATTTGTTTCTCTTCCAATAGTTTTACTACTCTATCAACATGTTGTACATGCTCTTCCCAAGATTTTCTATAGATTAGTATTCCATAAAAAAATACTCACACAAATTTTCTAAGGAAGGGCTTGAAAACAAAATTCATCAAGCTTTGAAATGTTGAAGGTGCATTAGTAAGTCCAAACGGAATAACCAAAAACTCATAATGATCTTCATGTGTTCTAAAATTTGTTTTAGGAATGTCTTCCTGCCTCATTATGATTTGATGATATCCTGAACGAAGATCCAACTTAGTAAATAATTTTGCTCCATGCAATTCACTTAATAATTCATCAATGACATTAATAGGAAACTTATCTTTGATGGTTATTTTGTTAAGTTTTCTATAATCTAGACACATACGCCATGGACCATTCTTTTTTGTAACCATCACCACTGGTGAAGAGAAGGAATTTTTGATAGGTTGAATGTTGTCGACCTCTAACATTTCCCTGGTTCATGCGCTCAATCTCACTCTTCTACGCATATGGATACCTAAAAGGCCTAATGTTAGGTGATACACTTCCTGGTTGTAAATGAATAACATGGTCATGATCTTGAGCAGGTGGAAGACCCTTAGGAATTTCACCAAATACCTTGGAATGATCGTTGATAACTATTTGGAGATCTAATGGAGAAGATGATATAGATGTTTGAACATCAAGTGAGGACAATTGTGCAATTACAACTTAGTGTCCATTTTTGAGTAGTTTTGTCACGCTATTAGAGATTATCACTTTAGAGGGTTTCCCATGGATACCTCTAAGATAAATTTCCTTGCAATCTGAGGAAAATCTCATGAAAATATATTGAAAATTAAAGGCCAATGTTCCCAATGATTGTAACCATTGGACCCCTAATGCAACATCAACACCACCCATTTGGAGGGAAATCATGGGGCTATCCAAAAATTACTCCACCATGTTGAGCTTAATACTATGGCATTTCCCTGAAAAATTTATGGTACCTCCATCTGCAATCATTACTTGAAACTTTGGTGTGGGATATACAAAGCAATTGAGATCTTTTGCCAATTTGTAGTTGATGAAATTGTGGGTACTACCAGAATCAATCAATACCGTTACCTTTTTCTTATTTATGTATCCTTGTATCTTAAGGGTTTGTGGAGTATTGATGCCGACTAATGCATGACAAGATATTGTTAGAGTAATCTCTTCTAGATATGGATCTTGTGGTGGTTCCAATTCTTGATCTTCTTCCTCTTCATAGTCTACGTAGAATAATATCTTCTCACTGTATTTATGGCCCTTACTGTACTTGGTTTCACAATTGAAACATAGTCCTTTTTCTCTTCTTTCATCCATTTTTTGAGGTGTCAATCTTGTCAGTTGAGGTACACTTGTCTTGTGACCCCCAAAGGTAGACTTATGTGTAGCTTTATTCGTGGCTTGAATATGACGAGCAAATTGCACAACTTCCATAATATTTGAAGGATGTCTTAAGAAAATCTCATGTTTAATGTCTTCTTTTAATCCACCCATGTAAGCTTCCAACAAATGTTTATCACTTATGTCATCCACCCTTGTGGCCAATACTTGAAATTCTGAATCATAATCTTCAATATCACCTAAGTGCTTGATTCTTGTCAATTTATTGAAGTATTCATGTTCCCAAACTTTCCCATATTTTGCTTCTAACTCTCTTGTAAATAAACCCCAAGTATAATGATAAAAAGGGGGCTTCATTTTAACTACCCATTTATACCATTAATATGGTTTTATCTCAAACTTCAAAGTTTCTATGTGAATTCTTTTCTTATGATCTATAATATGATGCAGTTCAAAATATTGCTCTATTTGGTTCACCCGGGTAAAGACCTTTGTTCCATCAAACTTCTTTAATTCAATCTTAGGAAAGTTGAATTTAGGTCCCCCATTGTAATTAACTCCACTATTGTAGTTAAATCCACTTGAAAAATGCCTATTATCAGTAGGTTGTTCAACCTAAATACTACCTTCATTTTCAAGAGTTCATTTTATTTTGATATCTCCTTTAGGGAGTCTCTCATGTAGAGCCTAAAAGATCATGGAAGATAAAGAATTTTGCAACTCCGTCGTGGTTTTTTGTATTTCTTATTTATTTTCATCCATCTTCTTATATCCATCTTTTTTTCCATTTCATCCATATTTCTTTTCATCTCTTCATTATTTTCATGTCATTTTGATTTTCATTCATCTTCTTCTCCATTTGTTCCCTATTTTCAATGATCTTCTTTTTCCATTTTCCCCCTATTTTTAGTGATCTTCTTGTCCATCTGGTGATAAATCTCTTGGATTTCATCTTGAGTCATGTTTGAGCTCTCTGAAGGTTTAGTTGGTGAAGTAAATTTTGGAGGATCCTTTGGAGCCATGTGAGAAAATAATAATTCTCCTATTTTTCCTCTTTATCAAAAATTTTGAATCACAAAAAAACAATCTTCCAATAAAAGGTTATGCCAATTGTAAGTTCCATACATTTAAAACCCTTAATTTGGAGTATGTCCTCTTATCCGACCTTTCTTCTGATGTATTTATGAAATTTCATCCCTTTTGAGTCTGAAATTTTGGCCTATAGTACTTTGATATGTCTTCTCTGCAATTCCATAGGTATGACCAAAATTTGATGTTCCAATTCAAAGTTATGGTAACTTTCCCAAACCTTGCTGACTTTTGGCCTTTCCTAGAGAGTAAACTTATACGGAATTCCACGTGTCCAATATTTAATACATGATTCTAAAAATTATACCATAAATACTATTGATTTTCTTATTTGAAATACAACTAGTGTCATTGAATTTGGACCCTCTCTAAAGAAGATATGTAGATTTTACCTGGAACACATGTTTGAGACCAGTTATAGGACTAGTCAAAAACCCTACCTTTCATAGGGTACATATATCCAAAAGTGTAATGACCTAAAATCTAAAATTTTTACCACAGATTCCTTGATATGTATTGTAAATAACCTCCAATTTTTGTTGTCTAACTCATCCCACAAAAAAAATTATAGCAAATATCCTAAGATGAATTTGTTTAAAACTAGATTCAAAATGAGTCAAAAACCCTATCTTCCATAGGATATATATATATAATTATAACGACCTAGAAGATGAAATTTGTACCACAAATACCTAGATTTTTCTTGTAAATAAGATCAAATTTTTTATGTCTGAATCAACCTGAAGAAAATGTTATAGAAAAAATGATAAGATAACTTGCTTGGAGAGGAAAAACCTTGGGATTGATGCTCTAATACCAAATTTTATGATCCAATGTCTTAAAAAATGATAAAAAATCAATTAATACAGTCCTCTTCGAGGGGGAAACCTCCTTTTACAATATATCCAATTCATATACAATACGAGATGAGAGAAGATGTCCTAAGACTAGGTCTCCTTGATATATATATATATATATATATATATATATATATATATATATATATAGATATAGGAGACAAAGAGTACATAGTACAATTATAATGAAAGGGTACGATGAAGGGTTCTAGCCGACATACAATTATAACACTATAAATGTAATCATTCAATATCTAGGGCTTAATAAAGGGTTTTACACATAACATAGGGTTTTTTCTAGGTCTTAACATGGTATCCCATGAAATTGTTGATAAGAAAACCTTAATGATGCTAGAAAATGGATATGGTTGAAGAATAAAGCATAGAGAATTGAAGAAAACTTTGATGGAGTAAGGAAATACATCTAGGAATTTTTAGGTGCTTTTTTGTCTTTCATGTTGAACTCGAGAAAAATTGGTCAATGTTCTAACAAATGATTAAGCCATAGGACAATTGGATGATTTAGACATTAACTGTAGTGGTATGGACCACTATATGTAATTTGTTGGGGTAGTGTTCACTTGGTAAAATAGATTAATATACATTTTTTTTGTTCTTGTTCTCTAAGTCAAATTTAGTGGGGGTTGTTGGTGTGAAAATTACACTTTTTTGTTATTCTTTCCATTGTGGAAATTTAGTGACTTTGTACCTAACCTTTTCTTGTCCTCGTTAACAAGGTGGCTAGTAGGTTAATGGTCCTCATTCATAAGTTGGTTAGTGGTTTTAATATATGAGGTGGTTCGAGGCATTGATGTTTGGTTATGCCTAATACCTATATAATGGATTCTTGTACCATTGTAATGTGTTGCATAGGATAATACAATGTAGAATTTACAATGGATTTTTCTGTTTAGAGGTTTTCTCCGCTCTACATGTGGTGTCACCTATTTTATTTTATCTTGCATCTATTTTGTTGTTTTATAGGCTATAATATCTGAATGGATTCATGCTACAAAATATAGCATAAGATTAGGGGTGGAGAACCACCCTATTACAAACATCACTAACAAGGAAGGAAAAGAAAGTGGAGTCACTGCTTAGTTCTAGGGGAAAATGGAGAAATCCCATGGGAGAGGAGAAGAGGAATAAAATAGAAGGGAGGAATACCTCTAGATTAATTAGGATTTAATATTGAGTATTTATCTAGGGTTGTAGGTTAATTGGGATACTTCAATTTGGGTTTCCAACAAGTAATTAACAAAGGGAATGCAAGATAACATAGGGTTAATTTCCAATTTTCTTTGGAGAACTAATTAAAATAAGTGTTGGCAATGAAAGAGAGGAGAAAGGAAATGAGTCATATAGATGAGTGTTATTGTAGGTTTGGAAGATTATTGGGCTGAAGATGAGATTTGTGATAGGTCTCTAAGAGAGTGTTCCACCTCCTAAATGATCCTCCATTTTTAGCCCAATCCTCTTGAAAAAATGACTTGCACCAATCTCCAATACTAAGTAAACACGAGATCTAACACATAATGATATAACAATACGTAATGAATGGAGACCAAAGTTCCCTCATAAGGGTTTTATAATTTCCTTTCCCTAGATGTGTTGGAATGTGGAGATCCAGAGATCAACCCAGATCATGAATGATCCTCATACTAATAGAGAATAATCTATTAATATCAATATCTAAATGATTCATTACAAGGAGAGCTCCTCAATTTATAGGATTGAGGAAGCCCAACAAACACCTAAGATTAGGTGGGAAGTTGAAAGAATCTACATGAGCCTAACTCACACAAGTTGTCATGTGTTTAGAAATAGATACAATATTAAAAAACACACTAACACCCCCCATAAGAGAAATATAGGGAAGAAACAAAATAAAACAAAGATGGGTGTCGACAACAAGGGTTGATGAGGTACCCATGTACAAACTCTCATACATGGAAAAAAACTCCTCTCCAAAAGAGAGAAAAATGCCAGTGTTGAAAATGGCATTGGAGTTGAAGCTAGAGAAGATGCCACAAAGATGCATTGAAAAGCAAGAGCATGAGGCCTACAAAGGTTGAAATATCTAATCATGAAGTATGAACAAACTTTGAAGAAGAGGGCCATGTAACCTCAAGGAACATGGTTGAATTCTGAAGCGAAAGAGAATTGGTTGAAGAGGCACAAGAATGGAAAACACATACAACCATCACATAAATGCTTCAAAAAATAGGTTACGGTGAAGAACCAAAACAAAGGCTTCAAACAAAAGAAAACAACATCAACCATCAAAGGAGCAATGAGGCTCGTGGATGTTGAAAACTCCTAACATGAAGTATGGCAAAAAATCTATAGAGGTTCAGTTAACCCCACACTGTCAATGCCATCAAAGATCCATGTAGAAATACAAATTTCAAAATTTTATGAAATGCGTCCTGACACAAAAATCCTAATGAGGTATTGATGTATAATTGACAAAAAAATCATAAAATGAGTGTCCTTATGGACGCCAATCCATCTCACCGAAGTGCATGGATTAGTATTCACTGCCACTGTCGAGCCAAAATAGGAATCGATGTTGTGTACAAGGCTCACTCTTAAGACGCTTGATATCGATCGAACATGGTGAGTAAAAAATCACCCGAAGAAGCATTGCATAGCACCCCCCCCCATAATGTTGAATTGAGTGGAAAAGATGATGACAATGAATTTCACAACTGATGACTAAAGTATGGAGTACGAGCTAAAGGCGACAAAGATGCAAAACAACCTAAGCAAGAAACACTCCAGAGTAGCGAGCTCCAAGAGACTACAAAACAATGAAGTACACGGAGACAAATACATGGTTACCCTCCTAAAACTATCTGCACAAGTGGCACATACTCCACTACTCAAAGGTGTAAAAAGAGAGGTACCATAAATACCCATCATGGACAACAATCCTTGATATGGGTCATGACAAACAAGACCATGTTAGGTACCCATTTACAATAGAGGAATCAATATTTATTCATTGAGATCATGATAAGAAAAACAATCTGAATTAAGAAAATCATTATGTTGTGCAACCACTCACAGAAAAGAGAGCTGAATGCTCTTCACAACTCCTCAAACAAAATGAAAAATGGAGACTTCTCTTAAGAGATATGGCGAAAACTTGACCAATAACCTCTAAAATAAAAAAAGTGATACAAAAGTGGCAAACAATTATACCATGAACCTCCAAAAAAACACAAACTCTTTCAAATGAGAATTTGTTTGATTGGCCAAACACAATAACAATTGGATTTGAACCCAAGCTCCTCCTTTGACCATGAGAATGCAATGAGCAGCCAATCCTTGAAAACACCAACGGAATTCATTGTAAAAGACGAAGTCTTTCTGATCAAAAGGAAAAGGAAAATTGCAAGGTTAAGGGAAAAGGCACAAACGAAGTTTGTGCCAAAGATGAAATAATCCAAATGGAAGGTTGAACTTTACTTGAGCACTGGAAACTCAAAAAACAAGCAGGGGACACTCAGGAACACAAGGCATCATGGGGTAACATAATACATTAAAGACGAAATCTTTCTGATCAAAAGGGGACACTCAGGAACACAAGGCATCATGGGGTAACATAATACATTAAAGACGAAATCTTTCTGATCAAAAGGAAAAGGAAAACTGCAAGGTTAAGGGAAAAGGCACAGACGAAGTTTGTACCAAAGATGAAATAATTCAAATGGAAGGTTGAACTTTACTTGAGCACTGGAAACTCAAAAAACAAGCAGGGGAACACAAGGCATCATGGGGCAACATAATACAATGAGGTAATGGGATTCAAATTGATTCCCTTTGACATAATAAAGATCTAGATCAATATCAACCGTGTAGCCTCAAACACAACTGTACCCAACAGAAGCAAACACCAGGAATTTTATGGACCATGACCTTCTGAATTCTCTGGCTGGCCAGAACCGCAAAAAACAGAAAATAGAGAAGGAGAATCATCGTAACGAAAATGATTGAATTGGACTCCCACAACCAATCATTCCCACCATACATAAGACACTCGATGGGGCGCTTATGAAGACCATGAATAAACTAATCAAGTACTTTGATTCAATGATATAATTCTCGTATTCGATGTGAATGTAATACCAATGACGCTAATAAACAAGGCACACATATCATTCTGTAGTTTCTGAGCACTCGAGCTGGCGACCTGGGGTAATATTATTCCCATGAGGATGCACAAGAAGACCCTTGGGTCGAGAAGCAGGAGTTGGTCATCGTGAATTCTTTGGAATAGTTCGAGCTTTCGCTCATCTAAAGCTTTCGCACATCTAAAATGGGTACTACATGGATCCCATCAACTGAAGGAAGAGAGCTCTCAGGATGAAACGCTTCCCCTGAATCCAATACTACTAGGAGAGGGAAAACAACAAAGAACCCTATCCAAGCACTAGACATCCCTAAGAGGTCATAAATTTAGGCAAAGGTACGATGAAGTCAAGAAAAACGGTTCAACACAAAAGGATAGTAGAGAAATACTATGTCATATTTGGGTAGGTTAGGCATAGAAACAACATAGAAGAAGGTCACAATACAACCTCCTTAGTGGATAGGTGTATATGAGTGTTAAAGTGTGAAATTCATATATAATACATATTGTCCCTCTAGTAGGAGCTTATATCCATTATATGAGAATAGTAGATAGTTGTAAGGAAGGAGAGATGCATGCAAAGTAAATATAAAAGTAACAACAATAACAAGGAAATGGTGGCATAATAATGCATTTGGTTGGATATAATGTATATACATGGTGAAGGGGTAGTATCTACTATTTGACTTCACTTAAGTACTTGACTTTTGCATGTAGATCACATTCCACAATAATCATTTTAAAGAAGGAATCCATCACATACCTATGTAGGTAATATGATATCAAACATGCATAAGAATAAAGAAAATAAATCACAAGAAACAACAAAGTGCATGACAAGAAAATAATGTTAAGAAGGGAGACAACTAATTCTATATTTTGAAAGTAAAGCAACTAAACTATGAAATGATATAAGTAAATCTAACTACCATGTTAATAAAATAATAACTAGATTATGAAATGAAACATGAGTAAGTCTAATTGCTATGAAAGTAAGATAAAAATTAGATTGTGAAAGTAAATGAAGTATATTTAAATATCATGAAAGAAATACAATAAGTAGATTTTGAAAGAGATGCTAAAAATGAATATGAGAGTATGTGGTGTTCTTTATTAGTAACTTGGAAGATGCAAGGGCTAAAGAATAGGAGAGAGAAAGGGAAAAAGGATCCTATCCAAGCACTTCCCTAAGAGGTCGTAAATTTAGGCTAAGGAATGAAGAACTCAAGAAAGGTGGTTCAACACAAAAGGATAGTAGAGAGATACTATGTCATATTTGGGTGGGTCATGCATGGACATGACATAGAATAAGGTCACAAAACAACCTCCTTAGTGGGTAGGTGCATGTGAGTGCTAAAGTGTGAAATTCATATACTACATATTGCCCCTCTTGTAGGAGATGTTATCCATTAGATGGGAATAATAGATAGTTGTAAGGAAGGAGAGATGAATGCAAAGTAAGCATAAGAGTAACAAGAATAACAAGGAAATGGTGCATGGTAAGAGCATACTAGTGCATCTGGTGAGAGATAATGCATAGGCATGGTAAGGGGGTAATCTCCACTATTTGACTTCACTTAAGTACCCCACTTTTCATGGAGATACCATGCCACAATAATCATTTGAAAAAGTGAATCCATCACACATCTACATAGGTAATATGATACAAGCATGCATAAGAATAGAGAAAATAAAGCACAAGAAACAACAAAATGCATGACAAGCAAAGAATGTTGAGAAGGGAGACAACCAAGTCTATCTTTTGAAGGCAGAGCAACTAAACTATGAAATGAGATAAGCAAATATAACTACCATGTTAATAAAATAACAACTAGATTATGAAATGAAACATGAGTAACTATAATTACTATGAAAGTAAGATATCAATTAGATTGTGAAAGTAAATGAAGTGCATCTAAATATCATGAAAGAAATACAACAACTAGATTATGAAAGACATACTAGAAAGGAATATGAGAGCATGTTGTGTTCTTTATTAGTAAATTAGAAGATGCAAGGGATAACGACTAGGAGAGGGAAAGTGACAAAGGACCCTATCCAAGCACTAGACATTCCTAAGAGGTCATAATTTTAGGCTAAGGTATGAGGAACTCAAGAAAAATGGTTCAAAACAAAAGGATCATAGCGAGATACTATGTCATATTTAAGTGGGTCATGCACATAAATGGCATAGAAGAAGGTCACAACACAACCTCCTTGGTGGGTAGGTGTATGTGAGTGCTAAAGTGTGAAATCCATATATTACATATTGCCCCTCCCATAGTAGTTTATATCCATTAGATGGGAATAGTAAATAGTTGTAAGGAAGGAGAGATACATGAAAACTAAATATAAAAGTAACAAGAACAACAAGGAAATGGTGCATGGGAAGAGAATATTAGTGCATTTGGTGAGAGATAATGCATAGACATGGTGAGGGGGTAGTCTCAACTATTTGACTTCACTTACATACCTAAATTTGGCATGGAGATCTAATGCCACAATAATCATTTGAAAGAGTAAATCCATCACACACCTACATAGGTAATATGATATTAAGCGTGCATAAGAACATAGAAAACAAAGCACAAGAAGCAACAAAATGCATGACAAGCAAAGGATGGTGTGAAGGGAGACAACCAAGTCTATCTTTTGAAAGAAAAGCAACTAAACTATCAAATGAGATACGCAAATTTAACTACCATGTTAGTAATATAACAACTAGATTATGAAATGAAACATAAGTCTAATTACTATGAAAGTAAGATAGCAATTAGATTGTGAAAGTAAATGAAGTATATCTAAATATCATGAATGTAAGAAATACAATAACTAGATTATGAAAGATATGTTAGCAAAGAATATTAGAGCATGTGTTGTTCTTCATTAGTAAATTGGAATATGCAAGGGCCAAAGACTAGGACAAGGAAATCGACAAAGGACCCTAGCCAAGCACTAGACATCCTTGAGAGGTCATAAATCTAGGCTAAGGCATAAGGAACTCAAGAAAGGTGGTTCAACACAAAAGGATAATAAAGTGATATTATGTCATGTTTTGGTGGGTCATACATGGACACGACATAAAGGTCACAACACAACCTCCTTAATGGGTAGGTGTAGGTGAGTGCTAAAGTGTAAAATCCATATACTACATATTTCCCCTCCCATAGGAGTTGATATCCATTAGATGTGAATAGTAGATAATTGTAAGGAAGGAGATATTCATGCAAAGTAAATATAAGGGTAACAATAATAACAAGGAAATGGTGCATGGGAAGAGCATACTAGTGCATCTAGTGAGACACAATGCATAGACATGGTGACGGGTTAGTCTCGACTATTTTACTTCACTTAAGTACCTGCATTTTGCATAGAGATCCCATGCCACAATAATCATTTGAAAGAGTGAATCCATCAACACCTATGTAGGTGATATCAGATATCAAACATGCATAAGAATAGACAAAATAAAGCACAAGAAGCAACAAAATGCATGAAAAGCAAAGAATGTTGAGAAGGGTGACAACCAATTCTATCTTTTGAAAGAAAAGTAGCTAAACTATAAATGAGATAAGTAAATCTAACTAACATGTTAATAAAATAACAACTATATTATGAAATGAAACAGGAGTATGTCTAATTACTATGAAAATAAGATAGAAGTTAGATTGTGAAAGTAAATGAAGTATATCTAAATATCATGAAAGAAATACAATAACTAGATTATGAAAGAGATGCTAGAAAGGAATACGCGAGCATGTGGTGTTTTCATTAGTAAATTGGAAGATGCAAAAGATAAATAACATATTTTACCCATATTTATTGCAAAAATGACATATTGCAACCACAATAGCCAAATAAAGAAATAGAATACCACAAATTCTTGTACA